>JANHFR010005461.1:251584-263596 GCA_032468015.1 Mimophis mahfalensis
AGAAAAATAGGGACCACCTTTGGTGGGAAGGTAACAGCGTTCCGTGCGCCTTCAGCATTTAGTCATGCCGGCCACATAACCATGGAGACATCTTCGTACAATGCTGGCTCTTCGGCTTTGAAATGGAGATGAGCACCCTACAGTCAGGAACGACTAGCACGTATGTGCGAAAGGAACCTTTACCTTTACCTAGTATAGATCTATTTCAAGCTATTTAGCTCTCATCAGCTAGCCATACCCTTCTGGGATTAGAACCTGGACTACTTACATATTAGGTAGATGTATTATCCTCTAAGCCACGGGCTCTCTTCGCTTTGTTGGCATATCTACCTAATTAGGTACATCTACTTAATATGTAAGTAGCCTGGGTTCGAATCCCAGAAGAGTATGGCTAGCTGATGAGAGCTAAATAGCTTGAAATAGATCTATACTAGTCTCTCTTTATTTGTCAGTAAAACATAAATTTAACACAAAAATAGTTTGTCACAAAAGTGATTGCAGGTGAAGGTCCCTGGATTGGGGCTGAAAGGTGAAAATGGAAGCAGGATGCTCCATCCCATGTTTGGGTAGACCAGGTTGCTCTGATAGATTGGTCCCACCGGAAGAAAACACTAGTCTAGAACTGTTTTGTAGTTTGACCAATCAGCAGCACAATATTGCTAATTCTGATCCACCAGCAGCACAATGTTGCTATATACAGCTGTATGCAGAGATTAACTGCAGAATGACAGCTAGGGACTAGAGGGGAGGGCACATACCCACGTCCACTCGAAATGACAAATAAGAATTCCTCTGATTCCATCTGCTATTGATTGCCTGATTTTACCTGCAGGATAATGGTTGAAGTATACCGAAACAGATTTTATACTTTGGACTACCATTGACACCTGTTGGTGTAAGAGAAAGAACTTATGCCTATTTCACACACAGAGTGGAGACAAGATGAATGTAATATCCTGGTAAAAAAGAAGAAAAAAGATGTTGCCAGCACCCAGGTGAAAATGGGAACAATCCAAAAATTCTTATCACAACTGCTGCCACCATTACTACCTCAACTTAAACATCAGTGGTATATAACAACATATAATTGGTAGCAGTGACAGAAGCAACCTTTCTTAAGTTTTTCGTATTATTTTTTATGCTTGCTGAGTTTGTAACTGTTTGATCATGTTGGTTCTTATTAGCAGTATTATTTCTGATGTGGATCCAAGGCCAAAAGATGGTACTATACACATGCAGATAATTTCACAATACCAGTTTTGGAGAAAACCCCAACTACAACTGCAATTTAATTTTGTGCATGGAGTGTGAGGAGGCACTATATCGTCCCACATTTCTGGCGGCAAAATGCCTTGAACTAGCTTTCAGTGGATTACACTGTTTAACATATATTTTTATCTGACACCTGAATCCATAAACCATATAGAATTTGATCTGAAAAAAATTTCAAAGCATTTATCAAAGCTTGTGAACTATGTCATGAACTTTGAATTTGCTAATAAATTTGTCTTCGTGGGAATTTATTTTCCTCATGGTAAGTATAGCTGTTTCCATTAATTCACTTGAGATGAACCATGCTTTAGAAAACATCAAATTTAAGACAAATAGTATTAAATTTAAGTTTATAAATTCATGAAATCTATGTTAAACTGATAAAACTTACCTTTTAGTTCTCTGGCATTTCTCCCAATTATTTTAAAACTTAATTTGAAAAGACTTCTAAATATGGTAGATTTTGTCAATAAGCCTGTTTCTGTCTATTGACACGAACTGTATTTTTCTTGTTTCCCAAGAATATTGCCTTTTACTGACATATTGTAAGGATTTGTAGGCCAATTTTCTCTAGATATTGGTCAGTGAAAACAATACTGATACAGAGAATTGGTCTTCTTATTGTTTTTCATGTTTATAGTTTCACAGAAATAAGAACAAGATACAAAAACATACAGTATATTCAACAGTACACACACTTGTCTCCAGAAATTATACCACTGAAATTTAGTAGCAAAGGTGTTTTTTTTTTTTTAATTAAAGAGCAATTTGGGTTATTATTTTAAGTCACAAAAGCTAAAGATAACTTTGGGAGAACTACATAGAGACAGGGGAAAGCAGACCTGGCAAAGGACTACCATAAATTATACCTAACTTAAAGAATACCTACTTGAACTTTCTTCTGATTTTCATCAGCAAATTTGGGTATCTCAATAAGATGAGAACAGTTTAGGCATTAAGTGCTGGAAATTATTTTCACATACAATAATTTATACACTGTTTTCTCCTAAAGGCTAGAACTCTTATCAACCTTACAACTAACAAAATAATATTCATCATCTGCACAAAACTCTCTCTTTGGGTTAGCTATTCCCAGCTAAGTTGTGGTTTTTACCCTTGATGCTTGTTGGAAAGGAACTGCTTTTCTCTGGTTTCTGAAAGAAAACAGGAAAGAAGCCATATTCACAAGCTGCTCCTTAGGAAAGGACTGAGACGACTAAATCCTTCTCTCCCTTCAGCTTGGGCAAAATGGACAGACTTGGGCAAAAGTCCAGCCACAATAGACTTTAACGTGTGATAACCGGTATCTTGAATTGGAACCAGAAGCCTACTGATAACCAGTGCAGTTCCTATTAGATTGGTTTTATTGTGCTGAACCACTTTGGACCAATCACAGGCTGGCAGATGGATTCTGACTAGTTATAGCTTCTGGGGCAAGGCCACGTAGAGTGAATTGCAATAATCCAAATAGGAATTGGCAAAGCAAGAGTTGCTGATGTCAGAACTTGCTAAGCCAAAAATGGTTTTAATGGTACCCCGTCAAGGCTAAGAAAAGGCCCTGGCAGGAGCCAAGAGTCTAAAATCTTCAAATTGCACTTCTTCAGTGAGAGTTCTACCCTATCTATAATTCAAGAAATGAGGAAACCATTTCTTACCATTCATTCTGTAACCCAAAATGGGAAATTTAGACATATTTCTGCCGCCTGACAGAAATCTTTGAAAAATATCTTACCCCTAATTTATGGGTGAGACTCAATCAGCAAGCTTGAGGGCTCTCCTTCTCTCCATCTGTCCTGACTGTAAGCATCTAAATCAGTACAAAGATGACTCTTAAGATCAGTCGAATTTTCTCTTACCTTCCCTCCACTAATCCCATTGATTAAGCAAGAACTGTGAAAGCTTTTCTCTTTGGGAAATTTATAGTTTTTTACATCCGTACTATTGAGGCCCGAAGTGGTTTTTACATAGAAAAGTAGGATTTTTCCCTTAATGATATGGTATGCCATATATGGCATTTGAAATAATGACTCAATGCCTTTACTATTCTCATCTCCACTTTTACTGCAGCAGCACTCCCATGCTGCCTATTTTTACACAGGGTGATGATTTCATACAACCCACAAAGCTGTAAGAAGGTGGCTTTGATTTTGATTTCTAAAAACCAATGTGCATCTTCTTGGCCAATTCTTCATGCCACATAGAGTTTGATTATTATTTTTTTCCAAACACCCACTCCCTGTGCCAATCCTTTCTGATATCCAGCTTTCAACAGCAAGCCGAGTATGGCATGGGGAGAGGGGGGGGGATCTGTAGGTCAAAGAAAATACAGTACTGTAGTCCAAATCAGAGGCCCCACTGAGAATGTTTTACTAGATGATTCCAGTCCGAGCTGCATACCTCGACCCTCCGAGAATTATGCATTTTCTGCGGACCAAGTTATTTTGAGAAAGGTGGTGGAAGTTATCAAAGGTGATACTAAAGGTTGATGCTAAGAGGAGGCGATTGGCCCTGCACCCCGCGCGATACGGAGGCCGGAGAGTCGGAATTAGTTTTCAGGGCTTCTGAGCACGTGCTGAGTTCCCGTCCCCCCGCCCCCCTCTGGAACGAGCCCGGCGGAGATAATCGGCTTTACCCGTTGCAACAAGTCGGGGTTAGACTTTGCTTCTGGCCGGCCAACTCGCGGTTACGATCTGCCGCCTCCCGCCCTGAGTACGCTCGGTGGCGGAAAGGGGGCGCTGAGAAGGCAAGTAGGCTGGAGAGGGCGGCGACTCGGGGTGGGCGAGGCTGAGCTCCGGGCCGCGGCTGCTCCCTGGCCCCAAGCGACGGGGAGATCGGCTGGGCTGGAGCGGCCGAAGGACCGCGCAACAGGTAGGGGCTGCCGGGGACGGCGGAGGAAGAGGAGGAGGAGGAGGAGGAGGAAGGATTCCCGCGGAGATATCCGCGTCCGGTCTCAGGTTTCTCTGTGGTTCGCGTCCCAAAGGTTCTCGCGTAGAAACTCCTTCGATGGGGCCCCAACTCCCACTCCATGGCTTCTGCTGGTCCCATTAAGCGGTGCTGCTTCGGTTGCCTCCGTGCTGCGTCTGCCGTGGGAGACCCCATCTCCCTCCCCTCCTCCCCTCCCCATCGCGTCCTTCAGGCTTCAGAGGACACGTTGGACCCGCTTCCTGTACGATTCGTCCCTCCCGAACAGACACTCGTTCTCCGGACATCATATTTTCCCACAGTTCCCTGGTGCCAGTGCCCAACCTGGAATCATCCCTCTCCGAGGAAGGGTGGGAATACGACTTTCTGTCACTTGGTTTTGGTCCTGTCGACCGGGCATTTTGCTTTGCTGCTCATCTTATGTCACCCCTGCCGGTTGCAGGAGTTTAAGAATATAGACTCAGAAGCAGTTCTCTAAAGGTGACTGACTTTCCCCTTTTCCTTCGTGTTGACAGGATTTGTCAGTATCACTCGTTCCTTAGTTCAGTGTTACTCAACCTTGGCTACTTGGAAGATGTGTAAACTTAAACTCCCAGCGTGCGAGCTGTGGAATTCTGGGAGCTGAAATCCACACATCTTCAATTTTGCTAAGATTGAGGCAAGACATAGCCTACATCTAACACAAGACACAGCCTACATCTGATATTCATTCTGCCTTTCAGATGGTCAATTCCAGCATCATAATTATTGATGCTTGCTGAGCATTGTAAATTGTGAGACAAGACTCAAAAGTTGTGCCATAGTTGCCAGCTTTTTCTGATGACCAAACTTGAAAATAAAAATCAGCATCCTGCTATAGAATTATAATGTAATTTGTTGAGCAATAATAAAATATTAGTGCAGAAAGGAATAGGTTATTGACTGAAAAAATGCTAGTTTTAACTGATATTACTAATATAATCACTATCGTATGCCTTAGTTAGAGATAAATCCTGGGTCAAAGAGCATAATACAATTATATGATTCTTTTTAAAAGATACCTAGTTTCCTTTTTTAAAAAAATGCTCCAATGAAAAGGGAGAAATTCTTCAAAAAATTATTGCCATTAGAAATATGCCCTTGTTTGATTTTGGCTTGATACTTCGTGTATTTTTTGTTTTTAGATTAATATTTCAAAAACTAGAATGTACTAAACTAAACTTTTCAAAAAATACCTTTTCCCTTGAGATAATAGTACCCAGTTAACCTAAATTCATTCAGCACCTTCCTAGATCAGGGACAAATTGAAGTATTTTAAACCATGTAGTTTCTCTCCCACTCCCCACACCATACTTCAGGATTTTTGAATACATGTTTCTTAAAATGATGTTGGAGTTTAAACTTCAGTTAATATTTTCTAGGTTCAATGGTCCAAGCCAGTGACTGTTCAGAAAGTTCTATAAATTATAACATTAGTACAAATATTGTTTCTTAGTGAACCTATAAAAAGTACTTAAGGCCTCCATTACCATGTTAAAGTGCCACCCACTCACCACTGAGTCAGTTGTAAACAATGCCAGCATACAATTTGCTAGCCTTATTGCTTATTCCTGTCCTGACTCCTTCCAAAGTAAGGGGAGACAGACTCTAATAAATTTTACAATTGAAGATGACTTAAGCTTATTTCATTTGTGGTCTGAGGGATGAGATAAAGGCAATATTACAAAAGCCAAGCATCAAAAAATGTTGCCAGGGCACATTTCTGTTGTGAATGTGACCTTGGATATCCATCTTCTTGAAATTGCATCAAATTCCTGGTCTGGACACACTTAAATATTTGCCATGATGCACATGCTTTTTAACAGTTCTCTTGGGCTGATTCCTTTGCAGGTCTCGTCTCTGTTGCTCATTTGGGCCTTGTGGTGCAGTCAGTTCTGGAGCAGCTACATTTTTTTCACATTTGATTTTTCAAACTATGTATGAATGTACCAGAGGACAGCATTTAGTTTTTATCATCTTCAGTTAAGCCATCATTCTGCTAAACAACCAATTTCCATAACACTGTCAAATTATTACTAAGACTGTAGTACTATTACTCTTTTCATCCTTTCTAGTACCTTCCCACTTAGGACTATACTGCGTTTCTTGTATCTTTACAATTTATATTGTTTTACTGTTTCCTAGTATGATTTGAGAGGGATGTGGTGGCTCAGTGGCTAAGATGCTGAACTTGTCGATCAGATCAGTTCGGCGGTTTGACTCCCAAGCGCTGCGTAATGGAGTGAGCTCCCATTACTTGTCCCAACTTCTGCCAACCTAGCAGTTCGAAAGCTTGTAAAAATGCAAGTAGAAAAATAGGGACCACCTTTGGTGGGAAGGTAACAGTGTTCCGTGCGCCTTCGGTGTTTAGTCATGCCGGCCACATAACTACGGAGACGTCTTTGGACAGTGCTGGCTCTTTGGCTTTTAAACAGATATGAGAACCGCCCCCTAGATTTGGGAACGACTAGCACATATGTGCAAGGGGAATCTTTACCTTTAGTACAATTTGATTGCTTATTAGTAACTATGATTCTTGTGATTCTTGATGAGTGTATTTTTAATTTTTTATTCGTATGTACTCTGAGAGCATATGCACCAAAGACATTCCTTGTGTGTCCAATAACACTTGGCCAATAAAGTATTCCATTCCATTCTCTTCTATACTATTCTATTCACATACTATGATAAATTTTATCCTGTGAGAAGTTTGTAATGGTGAATATGCAATTGGGTAAGCCTGCTTGCTTGGAAGTGTGCATATGAGGGAAAGGGTGTGGTGGGAGCAGTAATAAGATTGCAAGGAGGCCAAAATGCCAGCGGGTGCTGAAGGCCCCACCAAACAGCCCTTATAAGCATTGGGCTTTTGCATGTGAATGTTAAGTTATGGCTTGCAATTTCCATGTAGAAATTTATTAGACAGTGAGCTGATTCTGATTGGCCTAAGTTTTTCACTTTCTCTATTGCTTTTCTGTAGCTATACAAAGCAATTCCTTTGCAAATTTTGCAAAAACTTGTAAAGAGTTCCTAGACCTGGATTGTTTCTTATTCAGCATTTCTGAATTCATGCTTCATAGGGTTAACCGTTGCATATAGGGTGACAAAAAGGGGAATTACATTTTCTTCAACTTATGTTTTGTAGGCAGAAGCCTCTCTGAGGTTATAACTAGGAATATATCTCCGCAGAGTTTTGTTAAGCACATTTTTTAGAACAATGTTCTGCCTGCTGATTGCTTGTGTGTTTGAATGATGTCACTGGCACCATTTGAAAGTACATCTCTCCATGTTTGCCTCCTTCATCCCTGGCCTTTTAACCGATAATGTAACTTTGTATACAGTATATCCATATATTTAATTTGGACAGCCTATTATAATAATATATGATCCTTTCTTCTTTTTTTTGAAGAAAAATAGATGGTTTCTGGTTTTTGAAGGATGTTTTCCCTCTTTTTTCCAGATGCTAAGGTTGTTCAGTAGTCTTGACAGCTTTCTACTATCTCCTGTATCAGAGGCAGTTTGCTTCTCTAATTACCTCTGGGTTAATCTAGCAGGACATTTCTTATTTATGTTCTTGCTTGTCTGCTGTGTCTCTAGTAATTTTGTTTTTAAGCCTGCATCATTGGCTCACAAGAAACTAGATCCAGTTGTATAGATCTAAGTACCCAGGAAGAAGAAATATATACAACTGTCACTTCACTGTTTCACAACCCAAAAAACCTTTGACTTTGGCAGCTCAACAATTTTATTAATGGCTGTACTGGCTGGTGTTAATTTTAAGGCCCAGATCTACTGGGAGGCATTCCTGCAATTGAGTTTCTAAGTAAGAAGTGCCCCTAAAGTTTGTGATGATTCCATGTAGTCTTTGACTCACCATCATTGGTTTAATGATGGTTCTAAGTTATGATAGACTTGGAAAAAGTGACTTGCAACCTGTATTAGTGCTTATGGTTGTCATATCACCTTCCCCCTGTGGTCATGTGATCATAATTCAGATGTTTGGAGACCAGTTCACATTTATGACTAGTTGCAGCAACCTGAAGTCACATGATCATAATTTGTGACCTTTTTTTTTTGCTGCTTGTGGCAACAAACAGCAAAAAATTACCCAGTGGGAAAACTTTAATTTATTTAACAAATGCATGATTTGCTTAACAACTGTGGCAATTCGCTTAACAACTATCATAAGATATTGTTGTAAAATCAGGTCTGATTCAATTTAACAACCACAACTTATTTCATTGGAAATTCCAATCCCCATGGTGGTCATAAGTTGATGATTACTAATATTATGATTCCTGAGAGAAAAATGAAGTCTCATTTCTCCATATAGCAATAGTAATAGCATTTAGACTTATATACAGCTTTACAGTCCTTTACAGCCCTCTCTAAGCAGTTTACAGAGTCAGCATATTGGATCCTCATTTTACTCACTTTGGAAGGCTGGAAGGCTAAGTCAACCTTGAGCCTGTCAATCTTTGAACTGCCAAATTGCAGGCAGGTAGCAGTCAACAGAAATAGCTTGCAGTACTGCACTCTAACCATTGTACCACCGTGGTTCAAGGTTGATAGGGATTCTGATGGGATCAAGCACCTCTCTGACTGTTAGTTTTTCCTAACAGAATGAACCAAGTAGACTCAACCAGACACTGCAACCATCATATATATGAGTTAGTAGTGAAGCGTCTGAATTTTTATCACATAAGCATGGAGATGCTGCAACAGTCATAAATGTGAAAAATGGTCGTAAGTCACTTTTTTCAGTGCCATTGGAACTCTGAACAGTCACTAAATGAATTGCTGCAAGTCAAAGACTACCTGTACTTTGTGAGAAACAGCGTCTGCCTCTCAAACTTTTTTAATATGGAAATTAATGTCAGGGCTGGATAAACCATTTCTTGGCACTGTAAGATGCTCTGTACATCCTGTTCCATACATGCACACATCTAACCATTATCAAATGTAGACTACTGAGCATAGCATCGGTGTGTTGGTAGATTAAAATGTCCTTCCCAGCATCAATTCCAGATGTTTGGGCTACAATTTCCTTTAGCCCCAGCCAGCCTAATTGATGGTCAGGGTGATGGAAGTTCCCTACTTCAGAGCCCTCTAGATGCATTGGAGTTCAGTTGCCAGCAGTTTGGAAGACATTAAGTAGAGAAGGTATTGAAATTGAAAGCATTTGGGAGGGCACACATAAGAAGCACCTTTTTGGGCTCATGTAAGGAATTGCGTTATTGGTATTTGGGTCAGTAATGCAGCGAATCCCAGGTGTTTTATACCTGTATATAAAAGGAGTTGTGATAGTGGTTTGTGGATTTAAAATTAATCCAAATCTATTGTATTGTAGCTTTGAAAAAGTTGCTAGAACATGCATGAATTTGTATTCCAGCTATAATTTGATCAGGCATTGGCTTATTAGCATGATGGAAAAATAATACTTTTTTGGGGATGGCTTATTCTTCTGGACATGCCAACTCTGTTCATTATGGCATATTAATGGTTAGGAATAACTAGCTATTCAGTTCTCTATGGCAGATTAAGTTATTGTTAATGATTGTCTCATGCTTGTCAAGTTTAGTGTTTGATAAACATCCTCATTATCTGGGAATCAGTTTTCCAGTCATATGGCTGTTTCAGCTTGCATTCAGTTTGAGTAGGAGCCTATAGTGGATTTTTTTTTCAATCTAGAAGTGACAAGGCTGGAGACATTGTTAGGCATACACACCCACATTCCTTCTATAGAGTTAAACGTCACAAAAGCAGGTCAAAGTTGCAGAGACCTATTACATTATATTTCCTTATACCTAAGAAGAATATTGTAAGGCAGGGATGTTAAACTCAAGGCCAGGGGGCTGGACTGGCCCATGGGGTACTTAGATCTGGCCTGCGGGGCTACCCTAGAAACAGTGAAGGACAGGCCTGCGGTGCCTCTGCCAGCAAAAATGGCAGGAAACAGTCCTGGGAAGAGTGAAGGACCAGTCCGCAGCCCTCCCAAGCACTGCTTTCTCTGGGAGAGGATTGCAGGAGGCCGTTGCAGCCAAAAACGGAGTTTGGGATCTCATTTTCACTGGACTCAGGCTGCCACAGCTGCCCCCAACACAAGTGATGTTGAGTTGGTCACGCCCACCCTAGCTACGCCTACCACGTCCCCCCCCCAAAGTCAAACACAACCCTGATGCGGCCCACCATGAAATCGAGTTTGACACCCCTGCTGCAAGGGGACTGGAGCAAGAGTCAGAGAAGGTTGTTCTGTGAGTAGATCAAGTTTTCTAAGTGGGAAAGGAATAAAGGAGTTATTTTCTATTTTATGCTTCCCTGGTATATTCTCCTGTTGTTAAGATGATGCAACCATTCTCTAATTGCAGAATAAGAATCATGAAAGCTTTGGTGAGAGCTAAGAGTGGTTATGTCCAAAAGCTATCCAAGTTCACCTTTACTGCTGTCCAGCCCACAGCTGTGGAAAAACGATGCTTCCTCTGAATTTCCATAGGTCTTGGGAAAACAAACACCACCTTTCCCCCTTAAAAGACCTGCTAAGGTGCCTGGACCTGGGTGCCTGGAGCCCAGTGGTGCTGGGGTTGCTTACACAAACTTCACAGAGCTGCAGGATTTCAAAGATGATTCCAGGTTTCAGAGGCAGAGAGAAAAACTGATTCAGTTCATGTATTAACTGATATTATGCAATTGCAGAGGTCTGAAACTGGTTCCAAATAGGTATTGAGTTTGTGTGGAAATGCTCATAAACTTTGAAATGTAATGGTTAGTAACATCTGTGTACACCTTTCTCAATCTGGTGCTCTACCAATATGTTTTATTTATTTTCATTTATTTGTTAGAGTTATGTCCCATTTTTCTTCTGGGAGCTGAAAGTAACTTATTTAAAGACAATCTCTTCATTTTATCCTCGTAATAGCAAATCTTAGAGACAGGCTGGATTGAGAGTGACTGGGTCAAATAAATGCTTATCCCGAACGGTGGAGTTTTTTAGGTGCACTGTTATTTTCAAAGATGGTTGTGACACATTTGGCAGAACAAATGGAAGCATTGCAAAGGATACTCTAAACCTATTGTGGGGGTTTAGATTAGTATTATCGAGGGAACCATGAAAAATTAAATTCAATGACTATAATTCTTGGCTATCAGGGTCTTCTGAAGACCTGAGGAATCCAGTCCTCTTGCATATATAATAAACCTCTCTGAACTTATACCACAGAAGGTTGATAGGGATTCTTCTACTACAGTATTTCTGTTCATTTGTGGATGTCCCTGAAATAAGAGGGGAGGAGTACTGGCAGGGAGTTAAAGCTGATGACTCAGCTATGGGCCAAGGCTTGGGTACATAACACGCTTCCCCACCTCCTTCTCCTGCAGAACACTGGCTTGTTATACTTGGACTGAATATTGTTGGTCAAATGAAGGAAGCTGGAGGCAAGAAATTTGGGAACAGTTTGCTGTTTAGGATAGAAGGCTGGATTCTCTAATGAGGCAGCCGGATGAAGCTGGGAGATTGTTTCCTCCCTCTAGGCGTTAGTTTGGAAGAAAGATTGGCAAGCAGATGTTCCTGAGGAGACAGCAATCTCTTGATGTTTTATCATGGAATAAGCCACGGTTTTTGGAGCCAGCCCACCAAACACAAGGGAGGGCTGGCTGCAGAAGACAATCCTATGCAGTGGTCCCTCTACTTACAAACTACTCAACATACAAATTTTTCGACTTACAAATAGAAAAAGTGGCCGCATGCTTACAAATTTTTCGACTTACAAATCTAAAACTGTTGGCAGTTTTAGATGCGGTTTCCTC
>JANHFR010005461.1:319993-336412 GCA_032468015.1 Mimophis mahfalensis
TGCTCTTCAAGGGGAGCCCCATGTAGAGAGCGTTGCAATAATCCAGGCGGGAAGTGACGAGGGCATGAGTGACCGTGTTTCTTATGCCCCCACCGGAGGCCAGCTTGGATGAGGAGGATGAGCTAAAGCCAGGATCATCAGAAAGGGGAGATGTGGGACACCCAAAGACTGAGGAGAGCACCATAGCTGACACAGAAGCAGCTTCGGGAACATCAAGGAGTGGGGGGTAAGTGTTTGACAAGATGAGCAGCTGCCTGCGCATGCATAAAAACAAGAGATAGGAGTGGCAGCTGGTCAATTCTGATTAGAAAAGCCATCATCTCCACCTGATCCATGGACAAGAACAGCTGAATGCTGAGATGCACAGCAAACAATCAGCCTTGCTCCTCCTAATGGGAACATCAGCTTGGGTCGACTTAAGCAGACGGGGGGGGGGGGGGGTGTTGGTTGGTTATTGGAGACAACCATTCATACTTTTGTGCATGCTTTTGACTTCCTTGTGCCTTGAACCTCTTTATTTCTTGTAGATTTTGTTGTGCCTTGACTCCTTGGACTTCATGACGATTTCCTCATGCCTTCAATTTCTTGACTTCCCATTGACTTCATTGCGCCTTGACTCCTTGAACTCTGTTTTGTTTTCCTTCTCCCCGAACCTATTGACTTTGCACTTTGTTATAATTTGAACTTATGGAACCATGTTTGCCTGTGCTGTGCTTTGAAACAAGAGAGTTGGGGTGATTTACTTGGCTAACTCCCCACCCTCTCTGTGCCTTAGAAGCAAAGAGGACTGTGGTTTGTTGGAAACAGACTTCTAAAAGACTGAACTTGCAGTTGGGACCTGGGGAATGACAAAGGGATTTGACAGTGTGAAAGAAACATGTTGAACCCCACTCATGTACTTCTGTGGAATGGGACAGAACAAGTTTCCTGTATAGGCTATGTTCTGGTCTATGTTATTATTTTCTTCTAAGAAAGATGCATATATTAATTTTTATAATAATAACAAATACAATATATCCGCAATCCTCAAAACATAACCCATAGCTCAAATTTACCTTATTCTGTAACAGTCCTTCCAGCCCAAACACTTTGTCAAAAATGTGCCGTCCTACATGGGAATCCACAGCTGAGAGGGGATCATCCAATAAGTAGATATCTGCATTGCTGTATACAGCTCTAGCAAGGCTAACACGCTGTTTCTGACCTCCACTCAAGTTAATTCCCTATGAAAGAAAAGTACACTGAACTCTCTATGTTCCATACCAGTGATATTGTTTACACAGAAGATTAATTCCAGGGTTAGTTAAATGAAGGATGATTACATCATGCAGTATTTGTTTGCTTACTAGGTTTAGATTTTGTTGGCACAATTAGAAAGCTGGAGTTAGCTAGTCATTCAAGATAGGAAAATAAGAGTGGTTAGATTGTGATAACTTTTCCTGATAAATCCTGCAGAAATTAAACTAATTAACATACTGGCTCCCAGCACTCTACCTCTCAGTGCTTCTTAGATTACTGAGCTCAGTGGTGATACCTTTTCTCCAATCTCAGTCAGGTCTCCTCCTGGAAGCAATTTTAGATCAGGAAGCAAGGCACAGGCCTCTAGTACTTGTTGATATCGAGTCTCATCTAGTGGGGACCCAAAAAGGATGTTGTCTTTCAAAGTGGCATTTTGTATCCATGCTTGCTGAGGCACATAGGCCATGGAGCCCTGAAGGAAATGGAAAAATTATATCCAGCTATTTAAGGTGACAACTGGAAAGAACTATTGTCTTTTGTCAGCAGTTGGATAAAGGAGGAGTGCAGGGAAAAAGAAATGACATTAGTTATGTCTGTGGCAGAGTAACTTTTTAAAAACTATCAGGTGGATTGGACTGGATTCCTTCAGACTGCAGGCAGCAATTCAGTTTTGAAGGTCCAGATTTGTAGGAAAGTTCTCTACAAGGGAATAAGCTGGCATAGAAATTCTCTGGTAGAGCTATCTATTTAATGGGAATGGAATAGGATGTTTGTTTAATTCTTGTTTTTTAACAGAAGTAAGTTTCCCAACACTAACTTCACTTCAGGATTCTACCAGAGTACTTTGTTCTATTTATTGCATAATCCATATTTAATTCAAGAAAAAAAAAGATTTTCCTTCACCTGAATATTGATATGTCCCTTGATGTTCTCCATCTCACCCAACATGGCAGATATTAATGAAGATTTTCCTGATCCCACAGACCCCACTATGGCTACAAGGCTTCCATGAGCAATATCCAAGGTGATGCTGTAGAGAAGAATGCTGTATGTTAACAGATATTAAAAATGCCTCTAGGCAGTTTAAAAATTGGTTGCCAGTCCCTAGGCCAAAGAGCATAGTCTCCAATAAAGCAGTTTTTTTAATTTATTAGACTTACATGTCACCCTTCTCCCAAAAGACTCAGGGTGGCAGTAACAGACATCCTCTAAGCCAGTGGTTCTCAACGTTCCTGATACAGTTGACCCTTTAATACAGTTCCTCATGTTGTGGTGACCCACAACCATAAAATTTTACATTTACCCAGTAATTATAATTCATGAAGTGTCGGAAATATGTGTTTTCCGATGGTCTTAGGTGACCCCTGTGAAAGGGCTGTTCGACCCCCAAAGGTGCCAGGCATCCTCTAAGAACAAGGTAATTGTTTGTTTGCTTGTTCAGTGCCCAACTCAATATGTCACTGAATAAAAAGAACCCTCACTCCACCCACAACCCAACCTGTGAGCTATATTACGGGTTTCCAACCTTAGCAACTTTAAGACTTGTATAAGACCAGTAAGCAAAGCTGAGGAATTCTGGGAATTGATGTCCACAAATCTTAAAGTTGCTAAGGTTGGAGACCCCTGATCTGTAGACTTACTCTTTTACAGTGACATCAGAATCCTGGTCCCAGGCAAAAGAGGCCTCGTGGAATTTCACAGCACAGCCTGGGAGAGAAAGAAAAGGACACATGAGAGAGAACTACTCAGCCCAGACCCAGTAAGCAAACACACTTGTACTTCTGCATATTTTCCCAAAAGCTTTGCCTTTTCTGACCACCCAAGCCTGAACCCCAAAATTAATTTACCAGGGATGGAATTATGCCATATAGCTGAAGTGTTCAGGTCTTCACTACCCAGGTACCGCTCTAGTCGATCAATAGATACTTTCACCTATAAAATTTAAAGATAAAGTCAGGCATGACAGCTCCAGAGCCACTAAGTAGTCTTCTTGGATACTTCCTAGAATCTACTTCAGTTTTCAATATTCCAAGTCAGATTGAGAAACACCAGTCATAGAGATGACTTAACTTAAATTCATCATATCTTAACCTCTATACACATTCTAAGGGAACCTCTTTGCCATTGGTACAAAATAAATACGGGAAAGAGATTGGCACTAATTTTCAAGTCAGGCTCCTCCTCCCCTGAGGTATATATTCCTTGTAAGGCTGCTCACTTGCACCATGGAGGACAGTGTAATTGGAAACATGCTAAGTGGGAAGCGCAGGATATTGAAGAGTGCTATAGAAGTAAAGGCCTTCTGTGCATCCAAGACGTTGTTCTCGTCCACCATTACATAGACAGCAAAGGAAACAACAGAGACCTAGGTGAGAGAAGTGGGAAAAAAATGGAATTGAAAGTGGTTGAATTGGGGTTATTTAGTTTCTAAAGAACGTCTTAAGAGTCTGGAGAAATGCCCACTGAGGAGGAATGACTACAAGCTGGACAGCGATTTAGAGTTTGAGGGAGAGATGTGAATTTTTGCACTTTTCCTCCCATATAAACAAGAACAGAATCAAACCGATAGATGTTGCAAAATTTCTATCTGTGTTTCACATTTCATTTACTTGCTTTCCCCTTCTTAATGCCCCTCCCATTTCCTGGATTGTCTTACTAGAAAAGGTGCACAAGAGAAGATGAAGATGCCAACTGATTGTAGGTGGAAAAAGTGCAGCAGCCCTTTCAGTTCCCAAGCCCGGATCTTTTCAACTTGCTTCTGAAATGAGAGCTCCCAAGCGAAGAACTTCAGGATCTGAAAGATACTCACCAATGGAAGAGAACATATGTAGCTCAGAGTTGAATCATGGAGTCCTTGGTGCTCTCTGAGACTGGTTATTTGCTGGCAGATGTTTCATTATCATCAGTGCTAGTGATTGTGGGGAAAATGGAGGCATCTCCATTTCTATCACATCTCCACCAACAGTGGCAGGGCAAGCTATTATATATAACAAACAAACCCCACACTTAGTAGCACTGATGATGCTCCCTAGCTGGGTAATGAAATGTCTGCAATCAAACCACCAAGTTCAGAAAACAGAAAAAAACTCCAGATATTCATCAGCTATGGGGCTCAGTCATACTGAGGTCTCCAAAACAAATGAGACAGCTTCATTCCACTCTGCTTCCATTTTTAAGGTTGGCAACACCCAGCCCATTGGACTAATATGCACACTGATAACACTCAAAGAAAACATAGATACTGTCACATATTTGTTTCGGGATGGCACCTAAGGGACTTCAAGTAAATCACAGCTGCCATATATCTTGCCTGGCTAAACTGAGACATACAGTTCACAAATCTTAAGACGTCCTTAAGTACTCTACTGCAAATTAGTAGTGCGGTTTTCTGCTGTTTTAGACAGAAAACACACAAATAAGTTTAGACCTTGAAACAGATTTTGAACATTCCCAAATTTCTCAATAACCCAATCCTAAAATCCCCATCCCACCCACTACAGCAGGAGTGTCAAACTCACGGCCTGAGGGCCAGATGTGTCATGTGCTGGCCCCACACCCATCTGGTTTAGTGAAGGGGGAAAAAGTCCCGATACATCATGTGATGATGCAAGTTTGACACCCCTGGACTACAGCCTCAGATCACCCCACCCAAATATTTAAAAAAAAAACCTATGATCCCAGCCCTTCATAAGGTTGTTCACTCTGATTTATACCATGACTAGAAAAATCTACAACCTTGACTTACTACAGCTTCAAGCTTTTTTCTTCTTCTTTGTCTTTTTCCACTTTTACCTTTGACCCTATCCAGTGATGTTTATAGACCAGAGTACAAGTGAGGAAATATGTATCCCAACAGGAAAAAGAATCCCACTTAACACTAGTCTGACCAATGTGAGATAGAGCAACAAAGCCCCACTGATTGCTATCAATTTATTGCTCACCTTGATGCCGTTAAGAATTTCATTCATTATTTTCATGCGTTCATCCTTGTGCTTCATATTTTTCACCTGATAAAATAAATGAAGTACATATCAGAGCTGAGAACAGAATTTTATAAAATATTAGATGTTTATGAGTACACCTCAACTGGTTGATAGGTTTTGTTTTGCCTTAGACCAGCAGTTCTGAAATGCTTTGTTCCAATCACTCGTCTCAAATCAATAAACAAAACCACCCAGACGTGAGTTATTTTACTGGAGCATCAGAGCAGCAGCAGTCCCAAACCAAATCCATCACTTACAAGTAATTACAAGTGCCCCATTACCCTTTGAGTAGGCCCACATTACCTCAGTTGAAGAATCAATGCCTTAGATAATCGTTGGGATTTGCTGCTGTTTCTGAAAAATGAGGGACTGCAGCTTTGTCTTACTGGATATGTTATAGAGCAATGGTGAAAATCCTGGGTGAAAATTATGCTATAGTAATGTTAAGAATTATCAAGTAAAAATTATTATTTTATTATTGTGGGTTATCGTGGGTCATGGATGGGATTGCATTGCCCTAGACTGACCCAGTGCATCTGGAAGTTCTCTTGGACTTGCAATTCCTGCTTGAGGAAAGAGTTGTAACCAGGAGAGCCTTTGCATAACTTTGAATTGTGCACCAGTTATTCCCATTCCAAAGTGCCCTTCTTATAGTCACCTATGGTCTGGTGTAATGCACTCCACATGGGACTGCCCTTAAAGAGTAACCAGAAGCTTCAGTTAGTTCAAAATTCAGCAGCCTGAACAGTTTGTGCGAGCCTAGACATGCACATGTGTCACCTCCTCTGTGGGAGCTGCACTGGCTGCCAATCTGCTTCCAGGTACAATTCAAGGTGCTTGTAATCACCTTTAAACCTCTACATGGCTTGGGGTCAGACTATTTGAAGGACCACTTCTCCTTTATTATATCCATCTGGTCCATCAGAACAGGAAGGAAGGGTTACGGGGCCCATCTATTAGGGACATACATCTGGTGGAACCATGAAAGAGGGTCTTCTCAGTGGTGACCACTTCTTTATGGAATATCATCCCCGCTGAAGTAAGGTTGGCCCCACCCTGTTGCATTTAGAAAAGGCAGTTTCATCACCAGGTCTGGGAACAATGAATGGAGATAGAGCTGATTAACAGGCTGAATAAGTTGCTGCCATAGGGGATGGAGGGGGAAGGGTTATGGGTTTTTATTATATGGCAGATTTGTTCAAATGTTGTAAGCCATCCAAAGTTACCTATATGTGAGTTGTGTCACTGTATAAACTTTTTAAAGAAATAAATAAACAAATCAATAAAACTCTTCTCCTCTTATCAGCATTACTGCCTGATTTGCCATTTGTTTGCTTATTTTCCTTCAGTGTGATCAGCTACAGGAAGCCAAGGTTAAACATCTTCATTTACTGTTCCTCCATCAGACTAGCATTGTTTTTTGAGCCAGAAAGCTGACTAAGCTAAGGAAGAGCTTCCCTGAGAGGCATTTCTCAAACGGACCCTTGGTGAAACATGGGCCTTCAGCAAATTCCAATTATGCTGACCCTTCACGACAGTATCTGAAAAAGAAAACAGGTACTTACTTGAATACTCCTGAACTTAGCGACCAGCACAGCATTTAAAGGGATAACTAGCACCATCACACCAATCCCAGCGAGCACTGCGGGTCCCAGCTCATTCCACAGAAAGACAAGAGCTATAATAATCTGCAGTGGAGATGACCACAGCTGATGCATATAGATCGCAAAATCCATGAAGCGCTGGGCATCTACCGACATCAGATTCACCATCTCGCCCACTGTTGATTGCTTCCGTGTAACATTGGAGACTGTAAGTGCCTGAGAACAGAATCGATTTTGAGGTTTCGAAACAGAATATTGTTCAAATGCATTAATCTGTATCCCAATGCTCTTTAAATGGCTTTGATCAAAACCCCAATTATCCCTAACCAAACAAGTCACTGGCCAGGAGAGCTGGGAATGAAGAGAAATTGAACCATACAATATTTGAAGGTTACAAGGTTGGGGAAGACCATTCTAATATATTAGTTAGGAGCAATATTTTATTCAGATAACTCAAAGCAGGGGTTCACATATACACACACACACATAATGTATGTGTGTGTATATGCATATATATAAATCAAAGATCCAGAAGCATCAGATCTACAGCAGTGCTGAACAAACCCAACTTTTACACACAAACCCAATAAGAATAAAGCATCCTATTAGCACAGATTGGCCAGCATTAGGAAAATAGCCACTATTACCAATTGAAGAGCCCCTGACCTTTTTGTAGACGGCAGCCATAAGGGAAGTGCGTAAATTCATTCCAACTTCAAAACACAGCTGGAAATACTGATGTAGGAAGAAAGACTGCACCAATGCAATCACCAAGAGCAGCACTGCGAACACATAGCCCTGCCAACTGTAGGCCTTTGGATCAGATACAAAGTTGATCATCATCCTATAAGAAAAGATAACCTGTACATCACCCCAAATCCCATATAGACTTTTAGAGACCATATACCAAGAACACTTCCTGTTGACTCTATCTATACCAGCTTTGTCCTTCTTGGGAGTCCTCAATCAGGTTTGGGCAATGCAAGCAATGAGTATCCCACACAGAACTGCACCCAGGAATATTTGGGATTAAATGGCCCACAAGACTCCATCATCTGTGGTTCTGCATTATGTATATCAGTGATTCTCAACCTTCCTAATACCATGACCCTTTAATACAGTTCCTCATGTTGTGGTGACCCCCAACCGTATTTGTACAGGGTATATGTGATGGGGTTGGCACGAATATGTGTTTTCCAATGGTCTTAGGCGACCCCTGTGAAAGGATCATTCAACCCCCAAAGGGGTCGCGACCCACAGGTTGAGAACCGCTGATGTATATCAACTCAGAAATAAGCTCCATTAGGGTCAGAGGGACCTCTTTACAAATAAGCTAACATAGTGTAAACTGTAAAGATTAAGCCATTAATGCTGAGAATCACACAGGAACCAAATTAATTCCTGGGAATGTGGTCTTGGCAATAAAGTAGGCCAACCTTTTAAAAGTGACTGAGACCATATCCTCAATAGGTATTGTGGGGTAGTGATTACATCACATATATGAATGAAGGCACAATTTAATTTTTTCTTTTCCTGAGATTTAAAGAGGTTGGGTTGTTGTTGTTTTGTTTTCTAAACCATGTTAATTCTATTTCGGGGCTTACATTATAGTTTATTTCTGTTCCCTGACTCAGAATAGTGAGAAACGAAACTTCTACAGACAGAAACACCACCACTCTGGGATACAGAGAAGTTTCATGGGAGGAAAAGTTGGTGGGCGAGTGAATCACACTGGCAGGGGCCACAAGAAGCCTTGTGGCCTTGGGTTGCTTACCTGTAACATACCCTACAAATAATTAAGTGGGATTGCAGCTGCATTGTTAAACTGGGACAAACTTGTTTTCAGATCCTAGTCACAGACATGAGATGTGCCATGGTATGGTCACTTATAAACTATCCGAAACTATCCGAAAACAATTTTAAAGCAGAAATCTGGAACGAGGTATTTATTTTGCAGGCTTACTTTAAGAACTGCATTGGCAACCACACTGAAAGTTGCAATTAATTGGAGGAGAGGGCTAAAGACTATAAAATGGATGAAAGTCACAACATACATTGGGAAGGGCTAACTACTGGATCAAGTTTTGTTCTACCTCCTTTTTTATACTTAGAGTACATCTATTTCAAGGATTACTCCATAATTTTCATGTGTTATCTACCTCAAGGGAGGGGAAATTTTGCTATTAGGTTTTCAGCAATCATAGTAAAGGGATGACCTGAGGATACTGAAAAATAGACTTAAGGGTTACAGATTGCCTCCACCTTTCCACCTTTCGTCAGAACAATTTAAGATATGATGCATACATGGCAGTTCATATCCTAGGTGGAAAGAAAACATTGGATCTGAATTTGGTGATTTGGGACAGTATTAGAAAGAGCTGGGCAGCATATTACATACAACAGCAAATTGTAGAGAGCAAAAATATTGAAAAAGTGGAAGAGGTATCACAGAATAACATTTAGTCTCTATCTAGTGAATTTGATAATAGAAATAAAACAGCAACGTGAATGAAGGCAAGTATACATGTCCCAGGATAAGGCTGCAGGATCCTATCTGGATCAGCCCCCAGGACCAGAGATTTAGTCTTTCAAGCTTTCAGCCTCATGCTGGAGCCTTTCCTCAGGGAACTTCTCTCTGGACCAGAATGTGTGATCACCTCTGGTCCTGGTGACCGACACAGATAGGTTCCTACAAACAACAACAGCATAAAGATCTGTCTCAAAAATTATGGGAACATTTAAGACGTTTTTATTTTCTAATTTTTATCTAGCTGTTTAACAAAAATTTGATGCAACCTTACACCTAAACATTCAGTGGGGTTGTTTTTTGTCTCCATGGGATCTGTGAGGCTTAAAATAAAATGAGAAATAAGGACTTACTTCAGCAGTTGTGGACTCACAAACACCAGAAAATCATGTACCAATTTCAGTGCCACAGATTTCAGAAGCTTTCCAGCACAGGTTTGAAACAAAGCAAGAACTAGCCAGTTTTTAGCATAGTAATCTTTGGATTGTTCTCCAGCAATTGCCATTTTCTTGGGCTTTTTCTCCTTCTCTTCCTAAGTTCAAAGCAAAATTTGGTATCAAGCATCTGCTTATCTCAGTCCTCCAGTCAGACCACCTATGATAAGAACCAATCTTATTGTCACCAGGCGCTCTAAAATTGGGATACAGCAGATAGTGGGAAAATTTCACATGCTAAATTTCTCCCATTTCCATCATTGCCATTTTTCAGAAATAAAATGTAAGACATCCCATAAAGTAGCAATATTTACCAGAACTAATGCATCTTGACTCTGGGCCTTGCTCAAGCCATTTGTGAGGTCAGTGGCTGCTAAACGCTGTTTCCTCTTCCGATAACAAATCTCTAGCTTTCGTTGGGCCTTCCTGACCCCAGCCTTCATACACTTCTCAAATGTGCAATAAACCTGCTGTGTCTTCTCTGAATCCCTCAAATCCCAGAGGTCATCAATTTCTAATGGTTTCCGATATCCCTTTACCACCATCCTGAAAGGTATAGCAAATTCCATCAGAGATCCTGCTCACTCGGTATAGCTTTAGCAATTAAATGTGAGGCAAAAGGGATGTCAGTCCTGAGCAGTAATAAGAGTCTATACCCTATTTCCATTTTGCTAAAGTTCTGTATTCACATCCCCACCATGACCATACAACTGCTAAGAATTTTGAGAAATGTATCATTCTTTGCTCTTCACTGTAATCACAATATCGTCAATCAATGGCAACATCCATATTCACTCCCTTGTCCTTGCAAACACGGGTAACGTTGCAATGACATGAACTGCCAGCATTTTACTATTGCCTATTGTTGTTGACACCCCCTGGTCTTTTTCCAAGTAGAACTGCATACCTGTTATACCAATGGAAAGTGATGGAACTCGGGAAAGAGGCTGTGATCTCTGGGTTCTGTGAAATAAGGGAGGCAGAACTTTCAAGGTTAAACATTTAAGGAACAAAGCGATCCAAACAAGAATTGCAGTCACTCCCACCCTACAATACATGAAGTGGGTGCTATGGCAGACTGCAATTAAGGCTCCAGTAGAGCTGGTAGATGAAAAGATTCCTATCCTATGGGAAACTGTCTGAAAGCAAACTTCCTTCTCTAGAATGCCCATGACTATTCCCTACCTTGACAATTACTCTGCAAATTGAAACATTTGACTAATGACTCTTACTTTCTCTGCAGCTTCCTTCATTTCAGGAGCAACGTCAGAAATAAGTGAAACGGACAATAAGAGGAGTTGAAGTCCATAGGACCCAAGGAAGAAACTGAAACGTGGTACATCTGTAATGGAGCCCTGCAAGAGAGGAAAGCAAGTGCAAAGTATGAGTGGCAGTGCCCAAAAAATTAAACTGCCTTGATCTTCCCTGGTAACTAGAGATCCCAGAAGAACCCTCCTATGATTTTTTTTTCATACAGATGTTCCCCAAATTTCTACCCCTGTAGCATTAAGTGTGCGCCGTGAAAGAAGCTGTCATTTTATTTATTTGCAGTAGAAACTTGGCTAAAGGAAAAACTCCTACCAGGAGGCTTTATTACCCCATTTCTCTTTCTTTCTCTTTAACTTCTCACCTGCACTGCTTGTCGGATAAGCGTCTGGAACTGAAATATACCACTGATTAAAGACAATATGAAGAAAAGGAAAAGAATCCCCGAATCTCTGCACACAGTGAAGCGACAGCTATCATGGATCAGCAAAACAAGTATCTGTAGTGTAAAGAAAAGCAGAGGGATTGTAAGTCGAAATTGACTTAACTCCTTCAGATGAAAATAGTGCCCCTCAAAATTGTTCTATGAGGACATGAAACTTATTAATGGAGAGCGGCTTGAAGATTAACTTCCTTAGGTAACAAAACATACTCCATTGCGACACGGTCAGCAGTACAATGCCTGGTTACTTGCATTTCATAGAAACTGCAGGGACGATGAAGCAAAGGTCAGAGTTGAAGAAGTTAATGATGGGGGGGAAAGCTTTGCTCTCATTACTCTGGGGTTTTTTAAAATATATTCAGGGCAAACCCCAAAGCTGTTATTTGCTGTACTGATGCAAATATGACAAAATAACAATAACAGAGTTGTAAGGGAACTTGGAGGTCTTCTAGTCCAAACTCCTGCTCAAGTAGAAGACCCTACATCAGTGGTTGTCCAATCTCTTTTTTAAAACCTCCAGTGATGGAGCACCCACAACTTCTGAAAGCAAGCCATTCCACTGATTCATTGTTCTAACTGCCACGATTAGTCTCCATCCATTGCCAAATAAAATAGTATCTTCAAGCATTTGAATGAAACCTGATATATCTGTTTTAAATCAGAGGTCTCTTTTTCTCAAATAACATAAAAGAAAATGACTAGACCCAAAAAGCTGATTGAGAATCTTACATGCAATACTTTAGGGGAAAGTCTTTGAATTTCCTCTCCTGCCCTTTTCTCTAATGTAGTCCCCACTAACCTCATGCCATCAGAGGTGGTGAACCAACACTGGGAATATTGGCCTAAAGAAACTCCACTGTCAACCCTTTTAATGTCTAAAACAATGGAAACAGATTGGCGCTGAATGTATCAGTCTGGAATCAGCAATGTGGAGAGAAAACTAAATAAAAGAATGCTTTTGTCCTGATACAGAGTGAAAGTAGTCTTGGTGGTGCAGCGGACTAAAGTGCTCTTATATAGCACTTAGCTGCCAGCTGCCTGCAATTAAGGCGAGTTCAAATCTCAAGGTTGACTCAGCCTTCCATCCTTCTGAGGTAGGTAAACTGAGGACCCAGATTGTTGGGGGCAATAAGCTGACTTTGTAAAACACCACTTGGGGGGGGGGCGAATGCCCTAATAAGCAGGTACATACTAAAGAATGAAGCCTATTGCTATGAAACATATGTACATGTTTCAAGAAGATTGTAAGCCACCCTGAGTCTCCAGAGAAGGGCATCATACAAATTGAATTTTAAAAAAAGTAGGGCAAGAAGTGACTCTCACCCAAGTGACGGAATAGAGTACAGGATTTGTGTACTGGACAGCAGGTCTTCCGTTACTAAAGATGGGGTCCTGCAGCTTCCCTGAGTCTTCAACAATGGTAAAAACCACTTCAGTTAATGCCATCAGTAAGAGCAGCAAAGTCAGCACCTAATTAAAAGAAGAGTGACATAAATTATTACTCATTACTGCCCATTAGGTTTCAAGGGAACAATTTTTTGAAAAAGTTTACAAAGCATCAAAGAGAAGACACTACATCATAAAGGAAAATTTAAAGATGCATTGCATTGAGCTTGGTTATTGCTAAGGCAATGTTCCAGTAGCTGACAACAAAACAGTAGTGATTTGCAACTATCTGTATATTTAAACAAAAACAAAAACCTCCTAGTCTAATCTACAGTTCTAAGAATTCATAGTGGTCCAGGATATCCAGTACTAACTAGGTCCAACCCTGCATAGCTTTTCCAAGATTAGCCAAAAATCTGATAAATGGGACAAAGCTGGACATTAGATACAATCCAAAAAGTATATTAGGACCCAATGTATCTTAAGCACTGGAGTTAATTAGCGTATCTGTATAACATATTTCATAATTGCTCCACAAAAACTCCAACTTGGTTGGAGTAAAACTCCATCTTGGTTCGAGATGCATGAGAGTAAGTTCACTAACATCCTCAACAGACTTATCTATTAAAGATCTAGAGATGTTGGTCAACAACTACCCAACATGACACCTGGTTGGAGAAAACTAACATAAGACTTGATGTATTTATACATCAAATGAAGCTACAATGTGGCTTTATCTGGTTGTGCCTTAACATTGCATGAAACCAGCCAATTAGGCTTTAGTCAACCAGTCAGTTTTGTTTCAACAATAAATTATAGCTAATAATACAAAGCCTAGGTAAGGTGGCAGTCAAACATAATTAAAATAAAACTTAAACAGCTTAACACAGCAACAGTAGATGGCAATGTCTGATGCAGAAGAATCTGAATTGCATTAATTCTGCTGGCATATGCCTGGCAGGCAGAAACTGTGAGAGATAGGCAGATCTCAAATAACCTGGCCCTATGCCATTTAAGGCTCCTATAGGGGATGACTAGAACCTTGAATCACACCTAAAAGCGTAGTGGGAACCAGTGCAGCTTGTGAAATAGAGTTGTCACACCACTGCCTACATTGTAGCCTTATGGACCAATAGAAGCCTCTGAATGGTTTTCAAGGGATCCCACCACCACCACAGAAGAACATTGCAGTATAGTGAGGTGATTATGGCATGAGTGACTGTCTGAAGGGTCTCCCATCAAGGAAGGAGATCAACTGGCACACCAGATGTAGCAATGTAGAAGCAGAGCAGAAACTTTCTGTTTAGTAGATATTCAAGTAAAGCATGTCAACTTCTACAATATTGTCTCCTTAGTTAAACTAATCTATCTATATATACTATTAAAACAGTCATGTCTATCTGGGTATAACCCTTAACTGGAGAAATGGTGCATCATAGGGCAACAAGATACTTCAAATGTGCTAATTTACAGAATGCCTCCAAAATCCAGAACACATGAATCTCATGGAATTGAAATTTGGCAATAATACGAATTATCATAAAACATTTCCTGTGGTTTGTCTATGCTATCCATTTCAATGTAAGTTATTTTCAAAGCAGAAACATCTCTAAATATCCCTCTGAATTTTAAAGAACTTTTCCCATGAAGGCATTACGTTAAAAGCTCTGTAATTGTTGAAGACATCGAGGAATCTGATAAGGAAGCTATCTCTGAAATGATGATTCAGCGAGTCAGGGGTTGTTTAGTTAAATATTAAATTTTACAGGAATTAGGCTGAAAGATTTCCTCTTTAAAACAAGGTCCAAAAATTTTAGCAAACAACAAATATAATAATGTGGGAAGTTAGTTGAATTCATACCTAGCTTTTTAAGACCAGGATTTGAGATGACTCAAAGAAATCTTTCTAAAGCCATGCAAAATAACATTACCCTTTGAAATGCACTTAATTCAGCTGGATATGAGTGTAATTCTTAGAAAGGCAGTTCTGTGGAAAGGCAGTTCCTTGGCTTCAGTTTTAAGAAATGTCACTGGTTGTTAAGAACAGCCATTTTTTACTTTTGGATATTTTCTTGCAATTAGGTTTTATTTCATCAGACATAGCTAAGCAATCGACTGCTTAATGCAGTATATATGGTAATTAAGCCTTCATTAGTTTTTTCTTTAAAAAACACTCAAAAGTATGTAACTACAGCTGTATTCCATAACAATCAAGATTGTTACAAAACTAAATTAAGTCCATCCCTAAAACAAGACATTCCAACAATATATTCATCTTAGTACTTTTGGAAAAACAAACACTTAACATTAATTAGCAATTCAGAGAATGCTTACTTAAGGACAACTCTAGATCTATCATATCTCCCACCTGCTTCATGAGATACAGCCTGGTGACTGATGATTTCTTCAGCTTAGATTTGCACATGGGAAGAAGTTTCCATGGGCCAAAGAGCCAAAGGAAGCCCAGAGGGATCCAGACAAGAACCGTCTGTTCAAAGCAAAGTGGCAGATCAGCATCATTGCGGTCCAGGAAGGAGGAATTCTGGGGGTAACAAGAAAGAAACAAAAGAAATTTATGCTGAACACTCACTTTGAAATGGATTGTTAATATATAAAAAGCCTGTCTCTTACACTTCCCACGGTTTCATTATGTTTTGGCTCTGCCAATAAATAGAGCAATTACTGCAGTTTAAATGTTGCTGATCATATAACAAGCCAATAACAATATTGTGTATCTCAAGGATTTACAACTTAGCATAATGTAGCTTGTTTAACTACTCGCATTAATATCCATTTCCTACATCTCTTCATTATTTTTCATCAGTTCACATCCTCTTTCGTTTGTCCTATATATACAACAGTATGACTGAATTGTAATTACGCTAAGTTCATTTTAGAAGGTAACACTGGAAAACACTTTTTAAAGAGTTTGTACTTTTCTACACATAGATGCTTAACACCATTATGGATACTGGGTTGGATTGATTTGCCATGTAGCAGCTAACAGCAGTTCTCATTCTTATTTATCAACTAGCTGATTAGCTGGCATTGCCCGGGTTATTTTTTTATGGGAGTGCCATGTTCCTTCTTTCCACCTTCCTTCTTTTGTCCATTCCTTCTCCCTCCCTCCTTCCTTCATTCTCCCTCCCGCTTTTGTTATCTCTCCCTTCTGTGTTCCTTCCCCTTCATGTTTCCTTCCTCCTCAGTTTTCTTACCCCGTCTTCCTTTCTTCATTCCTATTTCCTCCCTCCCTCCCCAGTTCTCTTGCCCTTCATATTCTTTTTCTTCCTTTCCCTTCTTCTTCCCTCACTTCTGTTCCCTCTATCTTCTTTCCTTCATTACTTTTTCTTTTGTTACTTCCTCTCTTCCTCTTCCCTCCCTCCCTTCTTTCTTCCTGCCTGTTTCATTCTTCCCTTTCTGTCTTCCTTCCTATCTTCCTACTGTGTCCCTCCTTCCTGCCTCACTTCTGTTGCCCTCCATGTTCCTTCCTTCCTTCCTTCCTTCCTTCCTTCCTTCCTTCCTTCCTTCCTTCCTTCCT
>JANHFR010005461.1:336512-351445 GCA_032468015.1 Mimophis mahfalensis
TCCTTCCTTCCGTCCTTCCTTCCGTCCTTCCTTCCTTCCTTCCTTCCTTCCTTCCTTCCTTCCTTCCTTCCTTCCTCTTCCTCCCTCCCTTATTTCTTCATTCCTGCCTGCTTGGTTCTTCTCTTCCCCTCTGTTTCTTTGTCCCTTTAGTGCTGTGGGTAAGGCAGCTCCATGCTGATCATGCAGGGCCTTCCCTGCGATGCTTCTGTGCTCCCAGATGGAATCCAGGCAGCTCCGGGATGGCCCTTCCCCACAGCACTTCCACGCTCCCTCCACTTCCAAAATCAGCAGTGTCGACCACGGAGCCACCTTCTCCATGACGCTGCTGCTTTGGGGTGTGGAAGGGGAGCGTGGAAACACTGTAGTAAAGGGCCAGCACAAAGCTGACTGGATTCCATCTGGGAGCACAGAAGCGTCATGGGGCAGGCAACTCCATGGTCAGTGCTGCTGGTTTCGGGCGTGGGGGGAGCATGGAAGCACCGAGGGGTGGCGGGAAAGGCCAGGGATGCTGGCAGCTGAGCTTCTCCCTCATCTTCCGTGCCTTGGATGCTGCCTGCTGCCTGGTATGCTGGCCTGGACCGTGGAGGAGGGGGCTTGCCACCTGATGGGAAGAGGTCTGGCGGGACTTTGCTGCTTCCTTCTCTGGGATAAACTATCAGCAGCCCCCACTACCCCACCTGTTTTTAGGAGCCCTTCTCGCCTGGCTGGCTACACAGCTGTGGCCGTGAGGGTTGCTGATAGTTTGGCCCAGAAAAGGAAGCGGCAAAGTCCCCCAGACCTCAGGAGGAGATGGTTAATGGATCCAGGAATTTTAAAAGAGAAAGGTTTCCAGGAGGTGGTTGAAAGGGAAATGAACTATTGTTTTATAGAGAACAAACGGGGGGAGACTGAGTTCCAGACAATATAGGATGTGGCTAAGGCGGTGCTAAGGGGCGTGATTATCAATTGGACGGCCAAGAAAAAAGAGCCAGACTTAGTGGTCTGATAAAGACCTTGGAAGAGGCAGAAATCATGCTACAGCGAAACCACACACACACACACACACCCCGAGAGAGGAAGCTGAAGGAGGAGGTGAATTGTACAAGACACCACCTTAACCTTCTTGACCAGGAGGAGCTTGCTGGTAAGATTAAGAGGGCGAGACAGGTCCATTTTGAGCATGCCAATAAACCTGGCAGGTGGCTATCATACAAGCTACAGAAAGAAAGGGAAAAGTATAGGATAGAATATCTGGTCGATAGCGATGAATTCATGGGCACCATGGAAGGGATGAAGAGGATAGCCGTGGGGTTTTTTAGGGAGCTATATAAAGAAGATAGAGTCCTTGAGGAGAGGGTAAGTGCCTATTTGGATTGGACAGACTTACTTAAGGTATCAGAACAAGTAAGAGAGAGGCTGAATGTGGAAATAATGAAAGAGGAAATTGATGAGGCCATTAAAAGGCAGAAAATAAATAAATCCCCCGGACCAAACGGGATGCCAGTAGAAGTTCGGAGGGGTTTAGGATCTGCAAAGGAACTAGACAGGGCTGCCTACTCTCCCTATTGCTCTTTATTTTAACCCTTGAGCCGCTATTACAACTAGTGAGGAGGGATGAGGGAATCAAAGGATTTAGGGTTAGAAATGAGGAATTTAAGGTCCAAGCCTTCGCAGATGATCTAGTGTTTATCCTGGAAGACCCGGTTCATGTAGGACCCAAACTTCTAGAAACAATTGCAGATTATGGGCAGGTGGTGGGCCTGAGCATAAATAGGGAAAAGACTAAAATCCTGGGCAAGAATATGACAGCCGCCCAGAAGGCAGCCCTGGAAGCCAAGATGAGAATTCAAATTGTCAAAAAGGTGAGATATTTAGGCATTCAACCATCTGGGAAATGCTCTACTATTAAATCCGACAACTACATCCAGTTACAGACTGAGAAAGAACTAGAGAGATGGACCACCAAACAGATCCCACTTCTGGGCAGAATAGCAGCGGTTAAGATGTGTGTCTTGCCCAAATTCATCTTTCTCTTCAAGACAGCCCCAGTAAAATTGAGCCAAGGGTTTTTCAAGGACTTAGATAGGGTAACTCTATCTAAAATTTATTTGGCAAGGGAGGAGACCAAGAATTAAACTCAAAAGGATACAAGAGGCGAGAGAAAGAGGGGGCTTCGGCCTCCCAAACTGGGAGAGGTATTATCAAGCCGCATTATTAACCTGGATAAAAGACCGGATCTCTCTGAAAAGAAGTAGATTGTTGACACTGGCGGGTCACAACCTACTTCAGGGTTGGCATACTACACTTTGGCAGACCAAGAAGGAGCACAGCCAATTTTTTAAAAGGTACTTCAATCAAGATACTTTGATTGATGTTTGGGACAGAGTGAAGGACAGATATTACGTGAGAGTATCCCGATGGCTTTCGACATTAGAGGCGTTGACTCACCCGAGTATGTGTATGTATGTATGTATGTATTTATTTATTTATTTATTTATTTAAATCAAATTTATATGCCGCCCTACTCCCGTAGGACTCAGAGCAGCTTATGACATTTTAAAAACACAAAATACAAATATTAAAAATAGATTAAACCTAAATTCGCTTAAAGATTAACTAACAAATTTAAAACAACAAATTTAAAACCAAATTTAAAATTTACACTCGCTCAGGCTAGACCAGATTGCTCAAAGAGCTAGGTTTTCAGGGCACAATGGAAGGATCTCAGGTCCGGGATAATCCAGATCTCCAGGGTCAGGGTGAGCCTCCCATAGAGAAGGCACTCCCCCTGGGGGCCACCAGCCGACATTGTTTAGCTGATGGCACCTTGAGAAGGCCAACTCTGTGGGAGCAGACTGGCCGGTGGGAGGCTACAGGCTGCAGAAGGTGGTTCCGTAGATACCCTGGTCCTAAGCTATGTATGGAGTGCTTTAAAGATCATAACCAGTACCTTGAATCGCACCCAGAAGACCACCGGCAAACAATGCAGGCTGCGCAGGAGAGGTGTAACATGGGAGTATCAAGATACTCCTATAACAACCCGTGCGGCCGCATTTTGCACCAGTTGGAGCCTCCAGGTGCTCTTCAAGGGGAGCCCCATGTAGAGAGCGTTACAATAGTCCAAGCAGGAGGTGACGAGGGTATGAGTGACTGTGCACAAGGCGTCCCTATTCCGAAAGAGGCACAACTGGCACAGCAGGCGAACCTGGTGTTAAGCCCCCCTGGTGACGGCTGTGAGGTGATCCTAAGTAGCAGGGAAAATAGGTAGCAGGGAACCAAGACCACCCTATAAGGACTTGCTAGATACAAATGGGAGAATCAAAGATAGGCAGGAACTCTGAAATCAAGGTCTGGACTGGTGGGCCTATCTCCAGGTCCAGTCCAGATACCAAAGGGACTGTGATGCAGGGGGCATCTACCTGGATTTCCAAGAACTGGATAAAATTCTTTTAGGAGTGAAAAAGGGTATGCTCTCAAAATGTTATAAAATGTTGATGGCACCCGAAACCGAGGCTGAAACTGTAAAGGACTTTATGATAGCTTGGGAGAAGAACTTTGGGTGCCCAATTGAGATAGATAAATGGCATGAGATCTGGGAGAGAAACATGAGGTTAGTGATGTTGGTTGCTTATAAGGAAAATATACTCAAGATGATTTATAGATGGCACCTCCCTCCAGCCAGGTTGGCAAAAATGTATCCTGGATGCTCACCTAATTGCTAGAAGTGCGGTACCAGTCAGGGACCTTTTACCATCTCTGGTGTACGTGCGGCAAAACCAAGAAATACTGGAAGAGGATTAAAACTTGGCTCGGGGAAATCACTGGTCTAGAGATAGAGTTGAAGCCGGAAATGTATCTTTTGGGCACTAAACCAGAAGGATTTAAAAATGAGTTATGGTACACTGCACTGCAGATAATTACAGGCGCCAGAATAACTTTGCACAATTTTGGAGGAAGGAACAGACTCCACCAGATGAACACTTGTTGAACAAAATTTTGGAATGCGCAGAGGCAGACAGTTTAACAATAATTTTGAGAGAAAGGGGGAATTGGTTTACTGTCAGAGCTGGGAGCTCTGGTACAAATGACTAAGAAAAAGAAAGGGGACGCAGAGCTCATAGGTAAATATCTGATACATGGATTAGTAGACATATTATCAGGTAAATGATTATTAATGAAATGTATTTTAGACTGTACAGATGTAGCACATTGGATGAAGTTTGTTTTTATGTTTTTTCTTTGTATGTTTTTAAAGTTGTGAATTATAATAAAGTTTATTTTTAATTTAAATTTTTTTAAAAAAAGACTCAGCAGTGGAAAAAAACTGTAAATGTTACAGAAAGAGAGAGAAATACCGATATTGAACATTGAGGGTTGATTGCCATAATACAGCACTTTCATATCATCACTGTCACCATTTTCCAGTCTCTAACAGCTTGAAGATTATTTGAGATTGTTCATCTTCAGTTTATTTAACTCAGATATGTCGAGAATTAAGAATTAAAAATAACTGCTCTGCATAAGCTTCTGCAGATCTGCAGCAACAGAAGCCTAAGCATGAAACTGACAAAATCTTGTAGCTTCCTTGTCTAAGATGAAGGTAAGGGGTCCAATTCAGGTTACTAGATGATGTGTTACAAATGTTTGTCCTTCTTCATTGCAGGTGATCGTAATTTGTCTCTACTGAAGATGCCAGATTATGTGAAGCCATAAATTAGAATAGATCTGTGAATGGTGCAAACACCTTGCTTGAATTGAAATGTCTATGACTGGATTTTGATGTACACTACAGTGACCTACTGAAGTTACAACAGCACTGAAAAAAGTGGCTTATGGCTGTTTTTTCACGTTTATGACCATTGCAGCATCCCCATGGTCACGTGATCAAAATTTAAATCCTTGGCATCTGAGATACGTGTATTTATGGTGCTTGCAGGGTTTCAGGGTCATGTGATTGCAACCTCCGACAAGCAAGGTGAAGTCATGTTCACTTAAAGTGCCACTAATTTAACTACTGCAGTGAATACTTAATCACTAAGACACGAAAGGTTGTAAAATAGGAAAAACTCACTTAACAACCGTCTTCCTTAGCAATGAAAATTTTGGGCACAAAATTTGTGGTTGTAAGTCAAGGACTATCTATACATCTAGCTATGTCTTTAAAATACTGGGGGAAGTGGATTTTATATAGCGGCAATTTTATGCCTCGCACAGTGCAGTAAATCAGAAAAGATTTTTTGTTACTTAGTCTGGGCTTATAAAATCAAACTATAAATTGGAACATTTACAAAATACAGCAGAGATATTCTCTTCCCAAAATTCTTAAAATTAGGATTTACATGAGACAATTAGAATTATTCAATCACTTATATATGCTACCTAAATCACAAAAATAAGTCAGAGCAGCTTACATAATAATCACATGATCTATCACTTCAGAATTTAAAAGAAAAGCAACATATCTGAACACTGCCCCTATCAAAAACTGTTTAGAAAACTAGCATATTTTGGACAAAGTTAAGCAAAACCTCCTTTTCTGACATGCTTTCTTTACAAGAGTGGGATTTTTTAATGTGATAAGTCAACCATCCAACCTGTATTACTGCTCATATAGACCATCCATTTTCTTCGTCTTTGTGAAATAAAAATAAATTTAATTTTAGTAAAAGCCTAAAGAATTTCTCTTCTTTAGAGAAAGTGTATTGAAAACAATGTAAACATTTTCCTGTAACCAAGGTCTGAAATCCCCACCAATAAGAAACTGTAAATTAAAATCAGTGAGGTCAATATTTCAAAATGGATATAGTGAGTTTGTTAATGCTTCAATTCCAATCTTGTTTGTGCATCTATACATGCTGTCCCAACACATAAATTAAATTGCTTTACTGTTATCAAGTGTCTTCTCACAATTCATGACAATTACATTCAGTATCACCTGACTTAAGAGAAGTTGCCACTTACCCAGAAAACAGAACCACAAAAATGTTCCAAAGTTGCTGCTGTCATGGCTAGTGTTCTCTCCTCCAGCTGTTACCAAACTATCTTGTCTAACCCAGGAAGCCAGGGCAAAAGTCCCAAGTGTTCAGCAAAGCAGTATTAGGAATCTGATAAATACCATTAATCTTTAACCCTATAATCAAACTCAGGAACTGTGGAAAAGAGCTGGCTGGCATTTTCCTAAGACTGGTGAGATACAAAATTAATGAACCTGAGTGGAGAGTAACAATGTCCTGGATGAAATTCTCAAAATATATGATAAATAAATTTTTAAAAGTCCTCCTTCTCCAGTGACAATATGGATGAAATATACACAGAAATAGCTCTTTTAGCAGATTAGTTTTGCACTGGGAATCCAGTTTGGAGAAGATTATCGGTATGTCTTCAAGTCAGTTTTGATTCGATGATGGCCAGGAAAAGTCCAAGCAGTTTTTTTTGAAGCGGTTTGCCATTTCCATTGTCCTAGAGCTGAGAAAAAGTGACTGGCTGACAATGACCTATCTGAATTTGTGCCTAAGGCAGGAATAGAATCGTGGTCTCTCAGTTTCTATCCTAGCACTTTAACTGCTACACCAAACTCTTTCCCTACTTACTCTCTTCTCCAGCTTATTTCTAGCCAGCAAAGGTGACACCAATTTCAAAAAACTTCAGAAACCACAGAAAAAAATGAACAAAGTGAAAAGGATTTTCTTTCATATACTGTAAAAAGATTAAACCCAGAGCAGATGATGATTTAATTCTAAGGTGTTTGGTGCCCACAGGATGGGGAATTTATATTCCTTGGTTAATTAGTTAAATATCAACATATTTTTGAAAAATGTCTATACTCCAGACTGGGATTCTGTTTGAGGGTGAGACATAATCAGTAACTGGCCGTCCTACGAGGTGTTATAATTCCTCTGAGAGTTTTCTAAGAATGCAAACCCATTGCACGGAGATGTTCCTTTTCCCACGTCTTCTATGTTTGAAGAGAAGGGAAAGGGTTAATTTTATGCAGCAAACAGGCTATCACTTTGTTTTACAGTGTGTGGCTTGCACAATATGACATTTGGCTCAAAGTCTCTTGAACTCTTGCAACCTTGGGTAAATGAAAACAATTATTTATTGAACTTTTCTGACTTGGTTTTGCTCCGTGAATTCTTGCTCAGCTTTAATACTTTTCACATGCTGTTTGTTTGATGTGTTTTATACATTATGCTATGACATTGGTATCTGGGCATCTGAACAAGCTGACAGTTCATTTCTAAACCCAACTGATAAAATGATATTAAAGGGATGTGCATATAAAGCTAGTGGACAAACATCAATAAACCTTCAAATAATAAAAACGTTCTATTTAGAAGTTCAATAGGACTTGAGACCAGGGTATTTGACAGGACGTTCTCCTATATTACTAACTTGATACAATCATTGTATCAAACCCTCTTTCAGTTTCCCTAGCTACAGTAAATGAGTCAAACCTAGCGGCAACAGGAAAGTGATAAATGCTCAGTGGTAAGTCTTCACTTATGGAATATCTTCCTAGAGTTCCTTGCTTGGCATATGTTGTAGTCTTTACAGCAGCAAGAGTAGCTGTTTTAGTTTTTCTTTCTTTCATTTCAGTCCACGAACCACTTCGATTAACTTTTATGTTCTAAAATATTTCTATATTATGTGTAAACAACTTAGGTAGTTCTTGAATTATGATCATCCATTCAGAAAATGTTCAAAATTATGAGTACTGAACAGAGAAACTTACAACCTTGAAGTTCCAGCTGTTGCAGCTCCCCATGGTCACATGTACAACCTTTGGGTGCTTGGCAACCATTTCTACTTATGACCGGTTACAGCATCCCGCAGTCGCATGCTTGCTATTGCGGACGTCCTCTGTCAGCTTCCTATAAGCGAGTCAATGGGGAAGCCAGCAGGGAAGGACCCAAGCCCCCTCACCCAGCCCTCACTCACATGCACTCCAACCTTTTTTCCCCTTTTCTCACTCTGGTTCAATGCCCTTGTTCCCCAGCTCCCTGCACTCAAACACCCATATGAACTCACCAGTGCCCTCCTTCCTCAGCCCCCCTGCACTCATTCAGCCTTGCACTCACCAGCACCCTCCTTTCCTGGCTTCCCTGGAAATGCGCACATGCACACACACACACGCACACTTGTTCTTCTTCACTTCCCTGTACTTGCACACATGCATATCTGCATCACATCCTCTTTCCCCAGCCTCCCTGAGCTCATTCTGCACTGCCCTCCCGCAACCTGCTCACAGCCTCCCCAGGCCTCCCACACCCACAATCCTCCCACACAACCTTATGTTCCTTCTCTTGGACGCCTTCCACTTTCCACTTAATGATCTGCATGTTTTGGGGTTATATGACAACTAGGCCTGCCTGGGTTGCTGTTGCAAAGTGATGTGGTCACATGAAAAGTCCTAATTACCATCATAACTCAGGGACTACCTACTTGTATAGCTATTGGAAGGTTTATCCTGGTAACTAAGAATTCAAGAAAAAATGGAGGTAAACTTTGCAAAAAAAAAAAAAAAAAGTTTGCACTCTTCCCAGAGTCATGTTTGAATAGCATTACTGACTCCTATTCATTTCTTCATCATTTGTGACAGATGAAATCCATGTGCCTATGAGTTTGGATACGGCAAAGGTTCCACTGCTAGCTCTTGCCTTACTGATCCTTTGTTATACTTCCCAAAGGATGGGACATAGTTAAAACCCCTACCAACCTTTTCTTTCTTGTCCTACATGAAAGGATCCAATTTGTGGAAACATCTGAGCCCTTTAAATTGTCACAACCTGGAATCAGTTACAAGGCATTGCACTGTTTTCCCATGCTGTTCTTGCTCTTTTAGCCATCCATTCTGTAAATGAAAAGAATTACCTCCTACCCACTGCTAAATTCCATTTCAGTCTTGCATTCCGCAGAAACAAAGGCCTGAATTTTCATCCAAGTGAACTAAGAAGGGAAGCATACGGTAATTTACTCACCTCTCTTGCCTGCCTGGAATAAACACCAAAGTCCCTACCCTGGCCAGACAAAACACATGGCATGAAGAAGGGCTACAGTGATGAAAATCAGCTTCATCATTTATTTCAAAAGTAAAAGTCTAAAGGAGATCCCCGCAGTGATGAATGCCTCTTTAGCTAGTATCATACCTCCCTCGAGTTTGCTCCTCATAGACAAATGATGTCACACTGTTTAGTGAAAAGACTGCTTGCACGAAGACTAGGAAGTGGGAAGAGGAAAAAAAACACACACCAGCATCTTCATTGGACTGATCCAAACGCTACTGAAATGTCTACACGTAAGGAATGGGGAGGTGAGGGGATAGTAGGTCTTCCTGTCCCACATCCTCTTCCTTTGCTACAGGACGTTCTTTGCAATGGCATTCAGGGTCCTCACTTTAGTCACATCTGCTACCATGCTAGAATGCTCAGGTGCAGAGAGGGAGGTTCCCATCTTAACATTGGAGTTCCTAAAAGAAAAGCAACAAGTCATTAAATGTTATCTAAAAAGTAAACAAGTATAACAGCTGTTCAAAGTTATAACATCTCCTTTAGTGGTGGGATTCAATTTTTTTTACCACCAGTTCTATGGGTGTGGCTTAGTGGGCATGGCTACACTGTTGGCCAATCAGAGGTGGTATTTGCCAGTGTCAGCCAGAGGTGGTATTTGCCGGTTTCTGAATTATCGCTACCAGTTCTCCAGAACCTGTCAGAACTGGTTGAATACCACCTCTGATCCCCTCCAAAGTTACATATGACCCCCTTTTGCCCTTACAACTGACCGTAAGTTATGTATTATCTGTAATTCAGTACCAATTTAATGTAAGCATCCCCCAGCCTCACTTGCACAACCCCCACCCCCACCCCCACCACGCCCACCGGGACGTTGCAGCACTTGGGCCTGTTCCCCACTTGGGAGCAGAACAAAATGGCAGTTGTAGGACAAACCACTCCGGCTGCGGTAACAATCCCTGCAGCACCCTGTGCTCCAATTAATGACCCGCATGTTCATATAATACCCGCACAGGGGGGAGCAGGGTTGGGCTTAATTGAGATCTTTCACTTAACAGCAATCACAAGATATGACTGTAATGGGCAGATCTTCATTATGGTCGTATCTCAAGGACCACCTGGACCAGGAAAAAAAATCAGGAAAAGAACAACTTCAAACCTATTCTTATTTGGTCAATGCACAGCATTTATCAGAACATATCCTGTTGTCACTTTACTGAAATACCAAAATGCCAGTGGCTGCTTCAGTACATGCTTCCTTGTTACAGCTAAGAAATTAGGAACTAGAGATGCAATGCATCCAATGATTTTATTCCATTTACAAACTGTAAAATTACAATAAATAATTGTAGTACAAACTAGATTAAGGCAGGGAAGATCTGGCTCTATTACCTGAACTTCATGCCTGAGTTCTTGGCTGAGCGAGCTGAGCAGTGAAACTCCGAAGCACCAGAGCCTTCCAAAATCCTCTGTAGGTTTCTCTCTGTTATGCCGCCCCCTGTTGGAGATAATCCATCTCTGAGTCACAGATGAGAAGTTAAGCGTAAGTGTTCACAAAACAAAGCCAATTTTCTCTAGATATTAGAGGGAACCTCTGCTCTGAAACTGGGATTATTTCTCCAAAACACTTTGGCTTTTAATGCCAATGGATAGTGAACTTGCATCTCCTCAGCAAGTAAATCTGCTAAACAGTATTCCTCCTCAAGGACCAACTGCTGTTGTTTTTCCTTGATGATATTGATAGAGTAGAATAATACTACTAATGCTAGCAAAGTTTAGAGAGGGGATAGAAATAAAGTCCAGTAGACACTCATGCAAAAACTAATATAGTCTTATTAATACATTCTTGAACTTAACCCTACATGAGCTAATGGCACTTAAAACAAACTTACCTGGTACAATAATAATCCTGCCCTTTGCCTATAAAGAAAAAAAGGATTAGTAACCTTATTTGTAACACAGTGGTTCTCAACCTTCCTAATGCCGTGAGCCTTTAATAGTTCCTCATGTTATGGTGACCCCCAACCATAAAATTATTTTCATATATATCTGTATTTGTATTGAAATATGTATTTTCCAATGGCCTTAGGCAACCCCTGTGAAAGGGTCGTTCGACCCCCAAAGGGGTCCCGACCCACAGGTTGAGAACCACTGTTGTAACAGAAAATGTAACTCACATAGAATCTTCAGATATCAGACTGACAGCTGGCTGGCATTTTCTCTATTCTGAATTTTCAAGAAAAAAGGATAAACCAGTAAAATTACAAAATGGGAGAAATGAAAGCTCACCTGTTCTATCAGCCGCTTTATCAAGGGCAGCCCCTCCAGGGCAGAGCTGTCACAACCACTAGTTAGCACCCGTTCAAAACCTACGGATATCAGTGTTTCCATGGCTGTTACAGGATCACAGACCATGTCAAAGGCTGCAGGGGAATTAAAACTCTCCTGGTTAAGGCTAATTACAATTGATAAAATATTATTTTAGAGAAGTTTTTAATTTTAAATAGTATCAATCTTAGTTCTAGTGTAACAAATACAAGATTAGCAGATGACAGTTAAAAAATGTATTGGGAAAGAGAAAAAAGAGTAAAATATAATATTTTATAAGATGCAAAAGACAGAGATGGTATCCTAACTTTTAAATTTTATTACTACGTTAGCTGTTTGTTGTGGATAATCAAATGGATAACATTCTTGAGCAGAATGGTGTCAATATAAGACATTGACATTTAAGAGATGATACACAACTCTGCCCATAAGTACAAAAATAAATATATAATTAATATAAACAGTTTTGTGGCTGTTTTCAATTATTTCCTAAAAAGCCTGGCTTTATACATTTGTTTATTTAAACAATGAAATAACTAATTTTAAATTTTGACAAGCATACCTTTTCTGGTTTTTTATTGATATTTTATTTTTCATTTTTATTTTAAGCACTTATGTATTTTATTCCTTAAATGTTTTGATTTTTTTAATGTTCAAAAGAAAAAAAAAGCTACATTGGAACAAATCAGTCTGTATTAAAAAAAATCTACTAATAAGAAAAGTCTAACCATTCAGGCAATATAAACATTTGGTAATAAATAAAAAACAGGATATTAATCATGAGTCTGGAGCTCAAAGCAAAGCTAAAGTCTCCAGGTCCTCTAGGAGGAAGCAGTGACACCTCAGACCACATTCTCACAACCTCCAACTGGCAATGTCTGGGCCTCATTTTTCCAATTCCCTTTCTAAGCTATAAAACTCACCCCTGTGGAAGGTGACTGGCAAAGGGCGAGAAGCAGCTGCAAAGGAAAGACCTATAATCAGTAACATTCTCATGCTGAGGTGAAAACATGTATTTTTCTTTCAAAAGACTTTTCATAAAAAGTCAGCTTGTATAATAGTTCAGCCATGCTAGCTTAATACTATTTCTACAATCTGTATCAGCTTCTAAGCAAGGCATCTTTTCAAAGTTTTTTCTACCTTTTGTATAAGTAATCCCTTACAACTATTATGCCCATACACCTATAGAAAAGCAATCTTAGAATCAAAGAAGCATTTGTGAGTGAGGAAGCAATCTCTAAATTTGATACATAAATTAATTAAATAAATAAATATTTCTACTCTTCTCCATAGACAGCATGTCAATAAATCATTGAAGAATTAAATGAACATTTGTTCTAGTGCTTTAAGTGACCTTGGAACCAAACACCTGACGGACTGTCTCTTACAATAGGTACACTATTTTTTTTAACACAAAGAAAAGGCCTTTTCTTTGTATCCATCCAACTTTGTGACATTCCCCCTAAAGAATTGCTAGATTACTTTACTATATTTTACTCTATGACTATATTGTTGTTTCAAATATTTTATTAGTTTATCAAAATATAAAATAGGGAAGTACAAAGAAAAATGAAAATAAGGGCAAAATAAGAGAGGAAAAGGGGAAGAGAGAGAAAAGTGTAGGATAAGGGGAAAGAAAAAGAAAAACGTTGACTTCCGACTCATTTTGGTGCAGTAGAAAAACCTCAACTTTTTACTTTTACATAATAATATATACTAGCTGTATAACTATATTTTCAGCGTCAGATCAAAATAATTTGATTTGTCCATACATTGTAATTAGCTGCCTTGCCTTTGCTTCACTGTTCATACCCTTTCAGTTTTACAGCTAAAATTATATTTATTTTTATTTGTACTATGCACCATATGGAGTATAGTATTTCTGTCACTTTGAACTTTTTTTCTCTATAAATTTGTAGAGCCCATCCTGATGCAGAACTGTCTAGAAGTTATGAACATAAAATTAAATAAAATGAACAGGCTGCATTAAAGATACTGAAAGCTGCCAGCTGAAAAGTCTTTGAGGGTTATGAGTGATTGGGAAATATACATTTCTTTTTCTCTGAGCCCTTGGATTAGAAAAAACAAAAAAGAAACCCACAACTATATGATTCATCTTATATGGAAAAGAACTAAAAATGGGCTAATTTTAATAATAATGCACAATACCCCTAGGTGAACGGGAAACAGTTATTGTAACTTTCCTATAATCATACCTCAACAATACATATCAGCTCAGAAGAATGAGCCTGCTTCTCCCAAGCAATAAGGGGGCCATAACATCTACTGTACCTATAAAACACCATTGGGGTTTTTTCTATCTGAGATTTGGATTTACTAAAGTTATGGTCACAGAAATCAAAGGAATCCTAAGGAAAGCAAGACTCTAACCAAGCAGTGCCGTGCAGAGTTCCGTGTCTACATAGCCATCCTCAGTCAAAGCTCCAAATACCAGCCCATCCGCTCCATACTGCTTGACAAGTTGGATGTCTGCTTTCATCACCTCTGTTTCCCGGTCAGAGTAGAGGAAATCCCCACCACGGGGGCGGATCATCACAAATATAGGGATTCTTGTGCACTGCTTCACTACTTGTAAAAGACCTATAAGTAATAAAAAAGGTAAGACGCATCAGTTAAAAGTTGGCATAGTGCACAAGAGTAAACTACACTATAATAAAAGATAATGATACCACCCCAAAAGAACTAGTTCCTCAGTTCTGCTTCCTGCAGCAATAATCCAAAAGGGGAAAAAAAGTTCTTACTTTTTCCTGAAGAGGTTGGTAAGCAAAAGGTATGTTGAAGAAGTGCATGTGAACAAAAATGAAATGTCTTAACCTGCTTCTAAAAAGCATAACATTACATAACAAGCCATAACATTCCGGTTAAAAAAGTAACATCTTCCTTTTTTCTGACTATTGGAAAGCTGTAGACCAAGGACTAGTTTACAACATTTTATAGCACTATTCAGTTCTCATCACTGTAAAGGCTGAGAAGCTGGATTCAGCTTGTCAACTCACCAATACTTGGTGTAGTTCCACCCTCCATCAAATTGGCACATAATTCAAGGCGACCAGCACCTGCAAAACATACAGATATATTGTTTAAAAGCAGATGTTAGGAACAATACATTTTTGGGTGTAACAGAAATGTTTCTGGGCATTCCTGAAAGTTCATTTACAAGGAAAAGGCTTATTTAATGTCTTCATTTGGATTTGTAAATACCAATTAGAAATGTGGTTTCAAAAAGTGAATATGCATTGCACATGGTTTGCTGATGGACTGATTAAAGTAGAACAACACAAAAACCCTAAAAGAGCTGTATATGAATTAAAGAGCCTCGGTGGTGCAGCAGGATAAGTGCTTACACTTAGCTCCCAGCTGCCTGCAATTAGTGCGAATTCTAATCTCACCAGTCTCAAGGTTGACTCAGCCTTCCATCTTCCAAGGTAAGTAAACTGAGGATCCAGATTGTTGCAGGCAATAAATTGACTTTGTAAGTCAATAAGCTGACTTTGTAAAACACCACTTAGGGCCCCAATGAAAGCCCTAATAAGCTGGTCTATACAAAGAATGAAGGCAATTGCTATAGTGCATTGTAAGCCGCCCTGAGTCTCC
>JANHFR010005469.1:13354-24940 GCA_032468015.1 Mimophis mahfalensis
AGCCCTTCCTGAGATGGCCATGGTTTACAGCCGAGGGTCTCTGTGTAGCAGCTTCTAGCTGATCATTTGAACCAGGCTTTGGCAAAGGTGCCAGTGGGTACTACAGTATATCACACTTGACATCCTCAGATGACATCCCTAAAATCCCAAAATTAAATAAGAAATATTTTAATTTTAATGCATCTCATTCGTGCTACTTACGAAAACTTATACCTTGTTTTATTTATCAGATTTTTATCCCACCTTTATTACCTTACAAGTAACTCAAGGAGGTGAACATACTTGATGCTCCTTCCTCCTCCTCTTTTCCCTACAACAACAAACCCTGTGAGTTTGGTTAGGCTGAGAATGACTTACCCAAAGTCACCCAGCCTAAAGCAGGACTGCAACTCATCATCTCCTGGTTTCTAGGCTGGCATCTTAATCACTACATCTGAAATTATCTTGGAAGTTGTGATGGTTTCATGGAATGGTGACCGTTGGGGGACAAAATGGCACCTCCAGCATATTTTTGGACCCCTGAGGTTGCTGGATCACAGGCTCGGGAACTAGGTTATTGAAATGGGCTGATTCTTAATTCACAGAAACATATGCGACTCTGTGTGATCATTTTAAAGATATTGGTGGTGGGTTTTTTTATAGAAAAAACTAAACGGAAGCAGCCACTTTCAAACTAATTCTTTTGTAATTTCCTTTCCAGACCGGTTTGGACAGCAATTTGGTTGATGGACCCAAAACAGGCCACATGGAAAAAGAGCCATTTAACCATGCTGAAGAAGGAGAGACCCTCTCAGCTGGCCTGGCCAATGGTGGAGGGAAAGCAGTTGCCGGAGGAGGGGCCATGCTGATGGATCCTGGCATGTGGCTTGGCAGCCCGCGCGCCAAGCAACAGGTCACCTGGGAGAGCACAGCTGCTGCCCTGAGTCAGGGAGACTCTTCCAGCAATGCCAATTTGGAGGATGCCCAAAACTTAGTGGCTTTCTCAGCAGCAGCAGAGGCTGCCATGTCTTCTCATGGGTTGGCACCTCTCACCCCTTCTGCGTTAAGCATGCAGCTGTATGAAAAATTTAATGCCGAGGTGAATCATGAGATAGAGGATGGTTTGGCAATGCCTCCTTCCAGCAGCTGCCCTGGAATTGAGGACCTGAATGCCCTCAAAGCTGCGCTTACTTTGGCCAAGCAAGGCATGAAACCACCCAACTGCAACTGTGATGGTCCTGAGTGCCCAGACTACTTGGAATGGCTGGAGAAGAAGATTCAATCAGCCACTGGAGAAAAGGAGTTCTGCGTTGCCCAGCCCTTCAGCCAAGTTCACCAGCCCCCCTTAGGCAGGGCTGCTAATGCCAAGCAGGGACCGGCTGCAGGCGAGCAGGTGACTCTGTGCCCCCTGGAAGCCCTTCCCCTTTCTCAAAGTGCACTGAACATTGCAAAGGAGAAGAACATTAGTCTCCAGACAGCCATTGCAATTGAAGCCCTCACACAGCTCTCCACAGTTCTTCCAGAGCCGGCCACAGAGGCTCTGCCTCCTCCTGGGAGCCCCATGGCCTTTGGCTCCAAAGAGCAACCTTCCTTCCTCTCAGCACACAACCCCAGCATGGTGCTACCTGTATCTAGTGCTGGAATGTGCCAGAGCCACACCTCCAGATCTGAGGCGAGTCACCGCTTGCTCCCAACTCCAGTGGCATCTGCATCCCCCTCCTGGCCACAGGGGGGGAAATGTGCTCAGGATGAAGCCCCCTATTGCCTTGACCGCAGCAATGGCCATCTCGAATCTGATGGCCTGTTTCCTACCTGCTACTCTACTCCTCTGAAGGCGGAGTTCACTGAGCAACAGAGGGAAGAAATGAAGCCCAAAGCCAGAGGGTGGGACCCACACCTCAGCACTTCCCCATCCTCCTTGGTCAGTGACACCATGGCAGAGCTGGAGCAGCTGCTGGGCAGTTCCAACGGCTGCATGCAATCTGTCTTCAAGCAGCCAGGAGGCATCCCAGGCAAAGCAAAAGTGGTCAAAGCAAAGCAGGAGCACCTCATCCGCAAGGATGAAAACGCCCACGCTGGCTGTCACAACTCCCCCTCTTCCAGCCCGCAGTTGTCCCAGCTCCTGCAGGAGAGCACTTTCCACAAGAAAACCCAGAAAGCCCTGCAGCAGCACCTTCATCACAAGCGCAGCCTCTTCCTTGACCAGAATGGACCTCACGGAGGGACTCAGGAGCCGCTGCCCCACTGGTGGGCTCCCAGGGCTCCAGTTCAACCGCCTTCCCAGCAGCTGGAGAAGCCAGTCAAGGAGAAGAAGAAGAAGCCTGAAAAGAGTGGCCCTATGAAGCCATTCCGCAAGCAGATCCAAATCAAGAAGTCCAGGCAGAAGGACTCTCAGCCCCTCTTCTTGCCTTTGAGGCAGATCAGCTTGGAGGGCTGTCGTGCAGCTGCCACTCTCAAGTGCCCAAGGAAAGAAGTCCATGCTGAACAGCTCCCCTCTACGCCGACCAAGTTTTTGTCTCCCACTTCACTGGCCACCAGCCTGGCTGAGAAATCACCATTGCAGAAGCTACTTGAAAATAGAAGCCCAGCTTCCAACACTCAGGAACCCTGCCACCCTGGCCAGGAGGAGACCCAGCATCCCTTCCCAGAGAATTCTGTCTGTGACGTCGTGCCCCTAACCAGCAACCCTGGGCTGGGCTCTGCTCCAGGCTCCTCGGCTGCGGCTGGCAGTGAGGGGCGTGAGGAAGCCTTCCGCAGGACAACCAACTCAACAGCCCGTCCTTTCTTCACCCAGGATCCTGCTGCAGTGGATGACAAGCTGGAGGAATTTATCAAAGAATTTGAGAATGAATTTGGTGGAAATTTCACCTTTCAGAATGCAGATCTTCCAGCCCCACTGCTTCTCAACGAAGGGCCTCTACCGACTCAGCCCCCTCCCCCCCTGCTCCCACTCTCTTCTCTGAGCCAGTCTCCAGAGCCACCAGGTGCGTTGGATGGTGCTCTCCAGCCTCCAGCCCAGGAGGGTGCGCAACCTTTGGCAGATACTCCCAATACGGGTCTCAAAACCTCCCTCTTACCAGGGGCCACTCAACCCTCAGAAAACCCCTTTGCCGCTTGGTCCCCAAAACATATAAAAATAGAATCCTCTGGTGCTATTACGGTGGTCTCCACCACATCTTTTTACTCTGAGGAAAACCAAAACGCAGACCCAGCAACCCTGGAAGGAACTCCAACCAAGAATAAAGAGCCGTTTATGCCAACTCTCAGTGGATTTTTGGAATCTCCTTTGAAATACTTGGACACCCCAACCAAAAGTTTGCTGGACACCCCTGCCAAGCGAGCTCAAGCTGAGTTCCCAACTTGTGACTGTGTCGGTAAGTCAGAGACTCACCCGGGCTTTGCAAAAATGAAAGGAAGGATGGCTTCCTTTAGCAGAGAGGAGGGAGGATGTGAAGGAAAAGTGAGACCGCATACCTGAGACACTTTTTTCCTGCAACCCACACTGAATCCAGCATGGAGAAAATGTTATAGTCTGAGCAAATAGGTGAGTGTGGCATCCCCTTGTAGGTGAAGGTGATTTCTGATGGCTTCTAAATATGGGCTGCACTGCTGGGGCAGAAGCTAGAAGAGGAGAGGAGCTGGCTCACATGCTTCTCAGGTACCTCTACCCCAATGGGCCGCAACCTTTCTGGCTTTGTGGACTGGTGAGTGAAGATAGAGGGGAGAGAAGAAATGGGTCTGTGTGAGTGGCAGGCGTGGATGCTTACGCAACTGGAGCTGTGTGCACCCACTCACCTGCTGTTTGCAGGGACCCCCACTCTGTGCCATATAAGAAGCAAAACATAGCAGCTCCATTTGTTCTCAAAGACAGATGTTGGAAATCCAGGCAGAAATGCTTAGGAGAGGCTTGCTGTCTGGGTGCAGGTGGCCCATCCAGCTTTCAGGGTGTTGCTGCAGTTGCCTTGCTTTGTTCACAAGAACGGCTGCAGAGCTCCTGGTTTCCCCTGAGAATTTCTCTCCTCCTTTTTCCCACCACCCATGAAGACCCATGGTGGGGGCAGTCATCTGATACAGGCAAGCTGAAGCTCAGGTTAAGATGCTGTTGAGCTTGGAACCGCTTTGGGGCCCTGCCCCTCTGCCACTAGAATGGGGGTCCTGTACCTGTTGGGGGTAAGCAGGGAAGGCTTCTGAAAGGTCTTCCAAGGCAAAATGCCTATCATTTGTACCAGCTACTTCTCAACTAATTGAGAAGGTGATGACCCCGTCTACCACAGACTCTATTTTTTGTAGGCATGAATGGAAAGGTATTGCAGATACAAGCAAATACCTCCTTGGGCAAATTTTCAGCCTAGAGAGGCTGAAGAATCCTACGGCGGAGAATTATTCAGAGTTCCCCCAAACAAGAAAAGTTCCTCTGCCTTTAAGTGGCAGGCCATCCCCCAAAGTGCATGCTGCAGCTTTTCACCACTGAGTTTGTAGGTCCCATTGAGCAAAAAGTGGCTTGTTTGGTGTTTGTCTAGCATGGTTGGGACTCAGGAGCGTACAACTTAAATGGCTGGTCTGTCTTAGCAGGATGGATGAGTGCAGTCTGTGTGCATATAAGAGAGAGTAAATGAGTGTGGGGAGGGACAGCCCTTCCTCCCCCAGCTTCTTCTATTAGGCCAGGTTTGGAAATGCAAGAGGTGTGCTTGTGGGAGAGATGTGGCTGTTTTGGTCCCTTGTTCTCATAACGTATATTGCACTCTTGCTGCCTGGGAGTGTGAGGCCACAGGGAACAAGGGCCACCCTCTCATTTGCAAGTGTTTCTACACACTTGGGATAAAAATTAGGGTTGCTTAAGAAGCAGGAGCTGCTTAATGGTGCTTAAAATCAGCTAACCTACAACCAATCATGTTTATGGCTTGTGGGAAGGCACCTGACTCTCTGGAGCTGTCATTAAAAGTCTGAGTGAGACATGACAGTTGATTCTGTTCTTGCCAGAATCTCTAGTTGCCCAGAATCACTTAATAGTGAGATGGTCAGGGCAGCATATAGATTGAATAAACAAATCTTCCAAAGGAGTTTAATGGCTTCATGCTCTGCACTGCTAAAACTCCTAAAAGTTGCCAGGTCAAATGTGTGACATTGAGGCTTTTAAACTAGATAAAATGCTGTGATCATTCAGAGGCTCGATTAGAACGAGTGAATCAGGTTCAAGTCCCTGTTCAGCCACTGAGTTTGATAGGCAACTTGGGCCAGTGACTCTCTTTAAGCACTCCTGTATCTCACAGGGCAGTGTGAGGATAAAATAAGGGGGGACCTTGTTTACTGCAATCCCATAAGAAAGGCAGTTTATAAATGCAGCCAGACCATCAATGACAACACATTCCTTGGATTGCTGCAGTGTTTGAGGGATTGGGGACAGGGGGCATACCCTGCTTTTAGACTACTAACTGAGAAGCAGAACACATTTAAAAGGCCAGTTTGCTGCTAAAGTGCTGTAGCAGCAGGGAAAACATTGCTGACCTTACAATCCCTCCCCACAACTTCCCCTTGTGTTGTTGCACATTGATGGAGCTGCTACTTAAGAGCAAGTTCCCTAAGAAGCTTTTTGGGGAGGGGGTCAACAGCCTTGTCCCAGCGCAGCCCTTGAACTGGTTGTAAATGGCAGGGGCTGCCGGTTCCCACGGTGGAGGGTGGCTTCCATCTCTAAGGGATGCAAGATAGAAACAGAGTTTGGGGGCAGGACTACTTGCTTCTAACCCTCTGGAACCCATATATGTACCAACAAGGACATAAATTTCTGCCTAATTCTGATGGAGTCTGGGGGCAGCTTGCAGAGGGGCTCCTGGGGATGGGTAACCATGGGGAGGGAGCAACCTGAAGTGGGCTAGGTGCCTAGCCCTTGGTTACATTGACATGGTCTACTGAATAGCACTTCCTGCTTTATGGAGAAGTTCCTGTTTGATCATTGGGTGTTCTGCTTCATCTTTTTTTTTTTTAAAAAAAGCCTTTTTTATGTAGATTTTCTCCAATTGGAAGGAGAAGCATTAAAACATCCTGACTTGGGGAAGAGTGGAATGTGTGCAAACCCCATTCAGAAATCCACTATTGCTTCACTATTTTTCTTTGAGGAGCCATTTTTTCCTTTGTCTCAGCTCCATTGTTTTTATCCTCCACAGGCCTGGCATCTTTTAGTTCCCTCTCTCACTGCTGCTGCAGAACCCTTGGCTTTGCCCGTCCCCCTGACTCGGTTTACTAGCTGCAAAGAGTCTCCTGGGTCTCAGCTGTTGGCTTCTTGACTCCAGAGGTGGAGAGTAAATTGTCTTATTTACACAGGCACCCAATGCAGGGGCTGCCCTCTGCTTGCCCTGTGGATTCCTCTGGCAAGAGCTCTTCTCAGATGCTGTTTGCAGGAAGCCTCTTTAGGGGAAGGGCTTCACGGGGAGGAACGGGGCATCTGTACATCCTGCTTGCTCTTTTAGAGGCCAACGCCCACCAGAACTTGGCAGGGTAAAACAAGCTTTTGCAGTTGTTATGGCAAAATTTTGGAAGTGCCTCTTCCCCCTCTTCCTTCAGGAGAGAGGATTAGCTCAGGGTCCCTCAGCTGGCTTTTGTGTCTACAATAGGACTAGAACTGACAGTTTGCAGGTCTTTCTAGTCCAGCACTATATCCATAACATTAACTGAGCTTCACAAGTTAATTACATTTTAACTAGTTGGCATGTTGCAGACACCCAGTAAACATAGGTTGTTTGGTTTAAGTTGGTGTGTTTCATTAATCAAGCCACTGTGGCTAGTCAATTATGATTTATAATGGCAATCAAGTGTAGCTTATTGAACAAACTATACCTTAATGCAGTGTGTGAACCCAGCCACTGAGGTGATACTGGTTGATATTATGAGCCAAGCAGTGTGAAGCTCCAACAGGGTCAACTGTGAAAAAAGTGGCATCTCACTGCCTTCTTCCAGGATGGTGTTTGACCTTCCAGCCTAGCTAGTAGCTCTGGGCTTCCAGGTCCAGTTGTTTTGCTTCCAAGCACAAATGAGGCTAGTCAAGCATGGTACCTGATTTGACCGTGGTTTCTGCACTAGTTGAATTCTAGACAGGTTAGACTTTCTTGCTGGTAATCATACAGTTTACTTTGCCAGATTTTTTTAGCCCACAGAATCACATTGGGCCAGAGGATCTGTAGAGATGGCTCGCAGAGCCATCTCTCTGGGCACACAGAGCTGTTGCCCATTGCTCTTCCGGGTTCAGGTGCGCAGTGCAGCTGGTGCTGCATGCATGCACAGGAGTGCCAGAAACCGGAAGATCATGTGCTCTTTTGGCCTTCTGGCATGCAGGTGCGCTCACTTGCTCCCATTTTTGGCACTCAATGCCAAAAAGGTTTGCCACCATTGTCTTAGACCCACCCTTTCTTTGCATTTCTCCTAGTTGGGGCTTTGGCAAGATGAGGATTTCTGTACTGTGTCCTTTGGATAGCTGGGCATTTATGATGGGCTTGGCCTGAGCCAAGACACTTTCTGGGTCTAATTAATAAACCAGCTGGACTTATACTAAGCAGACAGGCAAAACCAGCAAACTCTTGTTAGTAGCATCCTGCAGAGCAAAAATGGGAGTTGTGGCTCGGATTCCCGAAATTGCTTTTTCAAAAGGCAAGTGGACTGTTTTGTTTTCCTTGTGGAACTTTTTTTCCTTCTTCCTCAAGACAAAAAACACTCCAGTTTTCTTTTGAAAAAGCAGTTTTGAGACAGCTATGATCTGGCTGACTGAGAATCTCCAAAGACGTGGATTGGTTTACTATACCTTCTTGGTTCTAAACTTAATCTAGAAAGGAGGAGATGCTTCGCAGTTCAGTTGACAGCAGCTGTGGAATGAGAGCAGCAGAGTCCAGCATCTCTCAAGTGGACTTTGAAGTTGCTGGTGGCAAAATGTAAGGCTTTGGCTTAATCTCTTTCCCTGCCCAGGCAGATCTTTCTTGGCATGGCAAATGCTGAAACCAGCCCTTTTCCAAATCAGGGGCAGAATATGTTTTGTTTTCATTTCAGTTCCTTTATTTTGGGAATGGGAAGTGAAAGAGGCAACCCTCCTTCCTTCTTGAAACGCCTCAAGTTGAATGGGAAGAGCAAGGCTCATTGAAGCTAATGATAGTGAATGGCAAGCAATTTAAATACAGCACGAGTTATGGGAAGGGAGAGGGAAGTACCTGAAGCCAGCTCAGTCCCTAATTGATATTTGGAGTAATTAACACTGGCACTAAATCAGGAGCAACAGGACTCGGCTGTTTTTCAGAGAATCTGGATTCTGGCGTTCTCTGGACCAAGCTGGGAAAGCTGCTGGTGCTTTGAACTCACCAAGCCTTTCAGCAGGAAATAATCCTTAGATCAAGAAATCAGATTCTGAAATCAAGATTTGCTGGAAGGCAGTTTGTGCTAAACTTGGAAGTCCAAGCTCTTTTTCTTGAAATGTGCCTGCACCCTCATCCCAAGAGCTCTTTTATCAAATTCAGAAACCCTCGTTTCATTGTTCTTTGGCTGTGATCCTTGGAGAGACCAGTCTGGTGATGATGGAGAGGCTTTAGAGGTGATTCTATACAGCTAACTTTTTAAAAAGGTATTCAAACCATTTTATCCCATTTTTCGATTTAAAAAATACCCTGGCTGGTTTCTCACAATACACTAAGCTAAAATTGAATTGGGCGGCTTGTAAGTTAGGGGGAAAGCTGACTCTTACTTTAGCTGTCATGTTGTGCTAGAATGGTCTGTTTGAACACCGCATGATAGATCAGCACAGCAATTACATTTTATTTATCTGGGTTTAGGGTGCTGTAAGAACCCCACAGCTTCTCATCTGTTTTTCATTGTGTTGGGATAAGACTTGGTTACCTTTGGGCAATGTTTTGGTTTAGGAACGGGACTGCAGAAAAGTATTTCTTTTCAGCTTCTAATACAGCATTTCTCCCCCTCCAAATCTAGTTTTCAATCTGTTTAAGGCTGTCATACTTCTGTTTTGGGTAGGTTTATGGGGGGCCCTGCATTGCTTTGTGGCCTCCCAATGAAGTGAAGGTGGTAGGTGGCTTAGAATAGGGAGGAGTGATCTGGTGGGTGGGCAGAGGGGGGAAGAGCTAGTTTAAGCTTAAGCTGTTCTGTTTAAATGTATCTGACCTGGATATATCAGCTGTTTTTCTGAGCTGGGCTAGGTGACTGTTAGCAGCAGCATCCTTTGATCATCCTTTGATCTTACAAAGCCATTAGTGTGAGATATATTTTATGAGCTGGAAAAAGCCCCTCATCCCAGAAGTGCTGCAAGAAAAGGAGGCGGAAGTTTATCCAGGAAGACTGGTCTGTCTTTAGCTTTCTTTTGACTCCTTGGGTCGAAAGACAGACGTTTTCCCGTCCTGTCAAGAGAAGGGCAGGAAGAAAGCCTCTTGTGTAAACGCTCTGGAATTACAGCATCAGAAATCCTTCCCAAGGTCTGTGGGATTGGGGTGGGGTGGGGAATCATTTTACAGCTGATCATTCTCCAGGCCAGAGTTGTTCATCATACAGGCATTAGCACTGTTTGGTCCTTACAGTGGCACTGTCCCAGATGTTTTGTTTTAATCTAAAACATTTTGTAAACATTTTGTAATCTAAAACATTTTGTTTTAAACATGTTTTAATCTAAAACATCATATTTTGTTGACCAGGGAGATTTTTTAAAACAATTGAATACTATCCAGTGCAGCAACTGACTACCCAATATTTATTTGGCTAAAAGGTGAAAGGAGACGATGAGTAAAATGGCCATCAGAAAGTAGTATCCCTTTGCTGTTGAGGTTTCAGCTGCTCCTGAGAAAAGGTTGCAAGGTTTACTTCTTTGGATTATCCCTTGTCTGCCAAATGCAGGAAAGGCAACGCGGAGAGTCTCTTTTCAATGTTGATGCCAGGAAAAGCACCCATCTCCAGTTTACAAAAGGCATTTAAAGTTTGCTCTGGGTGCTTGTTCAGTATTGGAACAGTTGCCTGAGTGACCTGTCGTCAGTCAATGATTTCTATTCCTTGGCCACAAAAAATGAATCAAGTAATTGCTTGTTCTTGCTTTCTCGACAGAACAAATAGTTGAAAAAGATGAGGGGCCATATTACACTCATCTGGGATCTGGACCAACTGTGGCATCCATTAGGGAACTTATGGAGGAGCGGTAAGTCACAAGAGGGATCCTGAAGAATTTGAAAAGTATCAATTTTACATACCCAGAAATGAAGCGAGTAATTTTTTAGCAGAATAAGGAGGCCTTCTCTTGATCTTGACAAAGAATATGGATTATGAGGACAAGGATTGCATTTGCATTTTTAGCAGCTGCATCAGGCTGTTGGCTTGTGTTCAGTTTGTTATCTACCGAGATAGTCACATCCATTTGTATATATTGCTGCCCACTTTCTCTTCCTGCATTCTATAATGACATTGGTTTTTCCTGATCTACTGTAGGTTTTATATTTGATCCTACTGAAATTTATCTTGCTGGATCCTCTTCCATCATTGTAGCTTTTCCCCTGAATTTTAGCACTCTCCTCTAATACATTTGTCCCCACCGCCACACACCATTTCTATGTCATCTGAAAATCTGATGGTTTGAAATATTGTCTAGTCCCTCTTTGGAACGTACCATTTAGCATTTCCCATATGTTGATGCAGTAGAGCCTCTGATGTTCATTCCACATGCAATGTGCCCATCCTCCAGCGCTCTACCCATCCAAGGGTAGTGTTGCCCAGCTCCCTTTAGCCTTTTCTTTTGTAGGATTTTATGCTTTGCTGAAAACAAGGTACACTGTCTTGCTGAAATCCCCCATGCCAACTAAATTGGTTTGGTACAAAGCATTTCCTCCCCCCACCCCCCTCCACATAGCTGGAAAGGGACGACTGCTGCTCTAAAGCAGAATGTTGTATTGGGACTATGAGTAGCCCCTGCCCTTTCTGACACCCTTAATCTGACCGTAGTCTGACTTATGGGCTACAGTATGGATCCAGTAAGGGATCTTGTCCAGGGGATGCAGGGATACACAGACATGGTCATGGATTTAGAAGGGGTGACTTCACAGAAAGAGTAGCCAAAGCTTGGAACCAACTTCCAGCAGAAGTAATGGATCAATGACCAGTAACTTACGGTAAATTTCAGACCATAAGACACACTTTTTTCCCCAAAAAAGGGAGGGGGGATGGGGGTGTGTCTTATGGTCCGAAAGCTGTCCCGTGCGTGTGCCGGCTGGAGCAAGGCAGGCGGCTCTCTCGGAGCTCCATTGTTCTGAGTGAGCCGGCTAGCTTGTCCTGGCTTGGGCGCATGCAGGGAACTTCCATGGGCTCCAGAAGCTCAGCTGTGCGCATGGAATGCCTGGGTGAAGCGGCAAGTAGCCCTGGTATCACCCCTTCTTACAATTTCCCTGCTGTTTCGGTGTGAGAGGAGTGGGGAGAGCAGCTTCCTCCCTCGTGCCAAAAGAGAAGGGGCTGCGCTGGGCGCCCCTCCGTGAGTCTTGCCAGAGAAGGGCCCAGCTCAGCCTTCTCTGTCTTGGCATGGGGCAGGACCCTCACGCCGAGAGAGATGGGGCTGGGGAGGGGGGAATCATGGTACTCGGAAGCTGCCTCTGC
>JANHFR010005469.1:35213-49650 GCA_032468015.1 Mimophis mahfalensis
AAGGGGTCGCGACCCACAGGTTGAGAACCACTGAATTAGATCAACAGTTTTAAAAGTTTTAAAAGCAGCTGCAAGGAGTAATTCATATTGATGCTGTCATCAGCGAAAATATTCCTTCCCTTCAAGTTCAGTGACTGCAATAATATTCTACTCATCAATTTCTTCTGTCATGCCAATTTTGTTAACACACCATCAATTTATAGTAGAAATCTCTAGTTTCAAGCAAAAAGAAGCTATTTGCTGAACAACCACACTTACCATTTTCATTCTCAACAGAATTGCTGCTTTCTGCAGGCAATATGTGGATTTCTGCTGCCACACTGTGACTCCCCACAGTTGGCTGTTCCTTCCTTCCTCTCAGCGATCTTTATGTAGTTTGTTTCCTTTTTCTTCTTCCATGAGAGCATGCTCCCGAATTGAGTCAGTAGAAAGGTAGACAAACAAGAAGGAAATCTTCTCCCCAAAACAGGACCAAATGTTGATTTTTCCTTTTGCAGTAGCGGTAGGATTCCAGCAGTGCCAAGTGGAGGGAGTCCAGGAAAAGAAGCCATTTTTTTGTTTCTTCCTAGCGGTTCCTTTGTAGAAATGCATTTGTAAGCATGAGTATCTCCAGGAGTTTTGATTTCCCCCAGCAGGACATGGCTGGTGTGCATTAATGGGGTGTGTGGGGGTGTGCATATGAGAAGCAACTTCTGCAATTTTCTCCATGTTTGACCACAGCCCAGGAGGTTGCTGTCAGGCATTTTTGGACAATGCAGAGGAAGTTTTTAGATCTGCCCTCTCCAGCTGGATGCTCTTCACAGGTCACAGCTGCACCTTCCTTGCTCCTCCAGGCAAAGTGGTTGCCACAGTGGTGGCTAGACATGACAAACAAGAGCTGAGGCTTGGGGAAGTGGTTGCGGTGTTTTTGTATGTTGGAATTTCATGTGTGGGTGCCTGTTTCCTTGCCTTTCCAGGTGTGCACCTTGACAAAAGAAGACAATCGCACCCCTGGGAAAATCCCTGAAGATGAGCAACTGCACGTTCTTCCCTTGTACAAAATGTCCACCACCGATGAGTTTGGCAGTGAGGAGAATCAAGCTGCAAAAATGGGCAGTGGGGCCATCCAGGTCCTCACCTCCTTCCCCAGGGAGGTGAGAAAGCTTCCTGAGCCAGCAAAGTCTTGCAGGCAGAGGCAGCTGGAAGCCCGGAAAGCAGCTGCTGAAAAAAAGAAAATGCAGAAAGAGAAACTGATTACACCTGAAAAAATCAAGCAGGATATCCTTGAGCTCCCGACCCTCCAACAGAATACAGGTAAGGACAGCAGAGGCTTTGTAATGGCCAGTCTCGGTAGCTGCAGAAAGGTTCAGCAAGCCAAGAAGGAAGCCTAGTCAGTGGTGGAGGGAGTCAAAGCAGCGCCCCAGCCACAGAGCACTCCCAGGCAAGACGTCTTAGGGGTCGTCCCAACACTTGGCTGACCCGCACCAAGGCTTCTGTACCGGTGGTTCTTGCTTTCCATATAAGGACGGTTGGTGGCCCTCAGGTTTGTTTGGGTGACTGGCTTAATAAGGAACAGTAGTCTGCTCCCTGTCATTCTCGTGGCCTTCTTCCCAGCCACATGCTATTTTTTTATCTCCCTAATGGTTACATTCCCACTTCTGAAGAATGTAGGATGGTCAGATGGAAGGACGCAGCTAAGAACTGGCCTCCAATTTTGCAGTATCTTTCTGCCCCTACTGCACGAAGAGGGACCAATTTAAGAGAGCCAGAACATCGTCCTTTCCTGATCCCGATTCAGTTATCTTCTGGAGGTTGGAGGTAGTCTTCCTACCTTCTGCTTTCTACTATCTTCGTATCCATTATGGCATCTCTGGGTGCCTGTGTAGAAACATGGCCTGTCACCAGGAATTCCAGGATGCCTTTCGGGATTGTTTTTGTTAGAACAATCACTTGTGTAACGTGAGGATCTGTTTACAACAGGGTTCCCAAGAAGTTGCATTTCCATTCTGCCTCAGCTTTTGCAGGTGGTATCAGGTGATGACAAGCAAAGTAATTGGGCTCCATTACTAACCTTATTCATTTTTCTTTTGTTCTAATTCCTGCAAGTGCGTTATTAATCACTAGGAGCATAGCAGCCTAGAAAAGCAGCACATGGTTGCCTTGTTTCCTTCTCCATTGCCTGGTCATATCAATTCTGTGAAATAGGTGAGGTTGAAAGAGAGCTTCTTAACTTTGTGGGCAAGCTTGATTGCTGATTTGAACTACAGTCTCTCACAGTTTTTAATAATTTAAAAGATGGTCAGCCAAGTCCACGGCCCAGATCTTCAGTGCTTGTGCTAAGTAAGCCAAAGTGACTCTGCAAATTCACACTGGTTCTTTTTGTGCATCTGCAGATATAGCTTTGAAAAGTGGATTCTCCCAGCCATCCATCAAATCTTCCATCAAGGTGGAACCTCAGAGTCATTATAATGCATTGAAGTACAATGGGAATGCGGTGGTGGAGAGCTACTCAGTGCTTGGCAATTGCAGACCCTCCGACCCATACAGCATGAACAGTGTTTACTCTTATCATTCATACTATGCACAACCTAATCTGCCTTCCATGAATGGGTTGCATTCAAAGTTTTCTCTTCCATCTTTCGGGTATTATGGATTTTCCAGCAACCATATGTTCCACCCCGAGTTTTTAAATTACAGTGAGAACAAGAATGCACCCTGGATAAGCAGCCCCTATGAGAAGAAACCTGACATCCAAAACTTACAAGATAATTTGAGCCATGCTTACAGGAATCCTGAACTACTGGATGACATACCACCCACCATACGGAGCAAAAATCACCATCAGCGCACCTACGAGAAAACCAGCAGGCATACAAGCAAGACCCCAGCTGTGCCCCAGAGATGCCACTCAGTCCCTGCAGAAGCCTTGTCATTTGCACAAAACACAAACTATTTCAGCAATCGAACAATCAAGCAAGAACCAATTGATTCCTTGGCACACACAGAGTCCCTTTCTCAATCACCTGCTCTCAATGGCCTAAATTCAAACCTGAGTCCATCTGATTTATCCAGGTTATCTCAGGATGGTGGTCCAGAGCAACAATGGAGCCCTTATAAAGTTAACAGAAATCAGTCCCAACCTGAGAGAAATAGTAATGCTGAAACCTTGTGGAACATGTTTGCACCAAATGACAGTGTCAGCATGCTCAATGCAAGAACCCCGAATAAATCAAATTTGTTTGGTTCCCATTCAAATGTTAGCAGGTTATCACAATCCTGCCTTACGGAGAAACAGTGGAATCTGTTTCCTGGGGAGGCGCAGAACCTGTCACCTAGCCCTGATATACTAGGGAAATCATGGAGCCCTTGCAAAGTTGATGAAAGCCCATCGCTGTTTTCTGCCAATTCAGACCTCCAGGAGAAAGCCTGGGGTCTCAGACAATTGAACTACAGTTCCATCAAAGGAAGCTCCAGGCTTCAAGATGAACTTTGGCATTCTAGTAAAGTAGATGAGAGGGGAACTCCGACACCAAACACAGGTTTACAGAGCAGATCATGGACTTCCTTTGCGTCATTGCCCTCTACAACCTCAAGTGTTTGTGGGGAGAAGCCCCCATTTGCTTCCTTGAAAGAAGAAGGAAGTGCATCATTGCTGGGGGCTGAAAGACCCTGGGATTCCTTTAGTTTGGATGACAGCATGGAAGAAACACCCGAGAAGAACATCAAGGAGGAAGAGGATGATGAAGAGGAAGAGGTCTGGTCGGACAGTGAACACAACTTTTTGGATGAAAACATTGGCGGGGTGGCCGTAGCTCCAGCCCATGGCTCCATCCTCATTGAGTGTGCAAGACGAGAGCTGCATGCCACCACCCCACTGAAGAAACCGAACCGATGTCACCCCACACGCATCTCTCTGGTATTCTACCAGCACAAGAACTTGAACCAGCCCAATCATGGACTTGCCCTTTGGGAAGCAAAAATGAAACAGCTGGCAGAAAGGGCAAGAGCAAGGCAAGAGGAGGCAGCCAGGCTCGGCCTTCAGCAAGACATCAAAAACCTCGGCAAGAAGCGGAAGTGGGGAGGCAACTTGGCCATCGAGCCCCAACATAAGGAGAAGAAAGACTTGGTCCCAAAGAGGCAGGCCTTGGCCATTCCCACCAACTCAGCAGTTACGGTGTCCTCTTACGCTTACACCAAGGTAACAGGGCCGTACAGCCGCTGGATATGAGAAGAGGACAGCTCTCCGGGACCACTTTACCTCAACGCGGGCAGCACTCAAAGGCAATGCTGGTCTGTGGTGCTTTTTCTTCTGGAGAGAAACAGAATATCAAGCCAAGTGTGAAGTTTCTGTACTTTCACTTGGGAGTTGAGTTAAAGAAACTTATTGCTGTCAACCTTTTTCAGTAATCTAGTATTTATATCTTTGCATTTTAAACCTGTACATCACAGTAACGACAAAAGAAATTTATAGTGTCCTTTTAAAAAGGGCAGCTTTTTAATTCTGTGTCCAATACTTCTGTATATTGGATTTTTAACTGCAATTATTACCACTCTGAAGCAGATTATGTGATTAACACCCCACAATAAATCAGGTACAAATTTGCACCTGTTGGGGCTGATAAATATCTTCCTTTGGAGACCACCCAGAAACACAAGTTTCCGATTCAGTCAAAGGACTCTTTGAATAGAGTTCAGCGGTTGATGCCTGTGGTTTCTTACTGATTCAGTACGTCCCGGTGGCTGGGAAGATATGGAGAGAAGGTATATGCCATTCCAAATAAGTAATTGTTTCCTGCTCAGTTGTCTAAACAGTGTTTAAAACTGTTCAACTGACATTGCCTTCTCTGCTTCAGATCTCAGTAAGGTGAGCTGGACCCTTACTAGTCTTCTACCAGATTCTGAACAGTAGCATAAATAGTAAAGCTTGAGCATAAAAAAAAAAGGAGGGAAAACAGATCTACCAGCAGATATATTTTGCTTTTGTAAATTTCAAGGCACATTTTATCTCTATCATCAGGTAAAATAAAAGGATAGTGATTTACACCACTGGCAGTATTTTACTGCTCCATTTAAAATAATTTATTCAGTAAGTCCAGTTTAATTTGGAGGGAGAAAATGTTTTTAAAATGAAGTTCTCACAGAGAAGGGGAAAAAGGAAATGGAGGTGGAGGTGGAAGGCAAGAAAAATCCAGGGAAAGCCAATTTAGGTAAAATAACCTTTGGCATCTTGATTTCTTGCTCTTTATTCCGTGTGATGAATGAAACTACATAGTAAGGACATAAGATTTCTTTTCTTTTTCTTTTGTTAGCAGTGCTATTTAACTTTACTTTAAAAGTTAAGTTTGCAGTACTGTATTATATAACTATGCTAATTTCCTGGGATGGGAAACTAGTTATGCTTATAATAGTGACAAGCAATGCTAATAATAAAATGGCAGCTTAAATTACTGTATCTTTAAGAAACCACTCCACAACACCTTTAGTGGGCAAATAGACAATTTCTTTTTTTATCATCTCTGATGCAGTCGGATTAAAAGGGGGACTTCTTACTGTATTTTCCAGTGGTGCAGGCTTACCAAATTAAAATAGTTTCTCTTGCTAGCTGTTCTAAAATATAAACAAACGTATTGCAAGATTTATTTTGCCACCTTTGAAAGATGTTAACTTATGTGGTAACTAATTCAGTACAGCATAGCTGGTGCTTTGAAAATGTTGAATGCAGTGTTTAAAACTGATCTATCCTTCTTAGTCTTCTCTTAATAAGATGCCTGATCTACATAAGTAGCTACAGATCTCTGGAACTAGACATTCCCTGGCCTAAAGTGATGGTGGGAGAGCATCCTTCCTAAATTAGAATGGAATTCAGTTCAGTCTGGTTTCATCATTTTGCTTAAACTATATAAAAAATAGCTTTGGGCATTTCATTTGTTTTATATCACTTACTGGTCATAATGACAGAAGCATAAACGTTTTAAATTGCCTGTCACAAATAAGTGGATCTTCATAGGGTTTTTCTTCAAATCATTTGAATTTCACCCTTTACTAGAAAAGCTAGAGCTATTTGGTTTTTAAATGTTCCCACCGAATCTGTGTGGAAAATTCCCTCTGGACTCCATGGAAATTGGAGATGGGAGCTCTCAATCCTGGAGGTGGCACCTTTGGAACATTTCCACACCCTCTTTTGTGCCATCTTCAGATTGGGTGGTGGCAACTCTTATGATAAATTTAAGAATCCTTGCCACCTTTTACTACGGGTCTTTCTGTAGAAAAATGGAGATCTCACTCCTTTACCAGAGTAGATCCCAACTGGCTTTAATAAGCCAAGATGAGTGGTTTCTCAGTGGTACAGAAGGCAGAAGAATCAAACCTATTAAAGATCCCCTTCTGAACTTAACCGGTGCCTTTTGAGAAAAGATGGCTTGCAGATTCAACTCTGTACATAGCGTTTGTTTACTAGGAAACTTTCTCAGTCCTTGCGCCTTGCAACAGGAGCAATGGGGGGGATCACTGTAGAGCATCCTGTGTGTTTTATGTGGTTCTGATTTTAAACTGTAAATAGCAAAAGAAGAAAAATTTTAAAAAGCACTTTCACCAAGATTTAAAAGAAAGAGATACCCAATAACTTGAAGAACGGTATGTTTTAAAACAGATTATTGCGGGAGAAATGTAAATAGAAACAAAATATTTAACAAGTTTTTCCGTCCTTAATTTCTTTTGTTTACTGTATTCTGTAAAATTGCTTATATTTTGCAAGGAGAATCAATGAATTATAATTGATTTTGTATGCATACCTATGAGCATATCATAGCTGTTAAGAATTATTCCAAGGCAGATTTATAGGAAATGTTCTGAGCATCATAGGATTATCCTGACACCAGCCACTAATTTTCCACTGGTGTCATCAGTCAGGGTTCAGGGCATCTGCACCAGAGGCTCAATTAAACGCAAAGTAAAAATGTTGGTTGATCGTTCACCCTGAATTGTATCACTTCAGAGTCGAGGTGCAAGAACTACGATTTAAGAGCCGCTTTGTTTCAAATTAAAGTGGTTGGCAGAAGGGGAAATATTGAGAAGGGGTTGCTTTGAAGCAAATGAACTGGGCCTTGCAGCCTATCCTCTAGGAGCCCCCTCTGAACAACCAGTCGTGAGACACAATTTCTCTGCCTTGTTGGGCCAACTTCATGCCTGTCTGTCACTGATAGTTGTGAGGTGGATCTGTTAACTAGAAAATAATCTCTTCCCCTCCACCCCAATGTTTTGTATGGTTTGTTTAAGCTTATGTAAATTCCTTGGTTTAGTGTCTCATTTGGTAACTGTTGCTAGGGTGACCTGAAAGCTTCACTTGGATTATTTTAGAGAACAAGAATTTGTAGAAGTATATGGAAACAAAGGGGCTCCAATACATTTGACTTGTTGACATAATGTTAGTTACTCAACTTCTGTCTTTGGAACTGTCCAGCCTTGAGATTATAATTTTCTGAGCTGGAAATGTTGTCCCCTGGATCTTCCACCAAAGGAGGGGTCCATGTTCCGAGTCTTCAAAAACCAGGAGCTCCCTGTGTGTCAAGAGGTGTTGAGCTGGTAGTTCCCTATTTGGTCCAGATCAGTTTATACAGAGAAAAGGAAAAATGCTGATGCAAAGGTCGGCTCCTCAACTTGTTTTATTTTCACTAATAATCCAAAAGGACCAAATTATGTTCTTCCTACAAACTTGTGCAATTCCAAAGCAAGTTAAACTGGAATCACTAGTTTTTACTGAAATAGCATACCTTTTAAAGGCCTGAATGACTGTGGTACAAATATAAAGAAATCTGGTCAGAAGTCAGTATTAAATCTATAGAATGTGAATGCCATCAAAATCTGGCACATTTGTTATTTACCGCAGTTCAAAATCACAAAGTAAACATGTACAATACAAAATACAAATTAAAAAAACACAGAAAACAGTTACCATGGATTTCATGGTTGATTAAACTTTTTCACACGTCTAATTTAGCATAAGACGTTTTAAGTAAAAACAAGACTGATCCCAGATGTTTTTAATACAAAAAGTCAGCTGCAGTCTGAGGTTGTTTTCATGCTATATATAAAACCTACCTCGTATCTCAGTTGTGAAAAATAGTTTGCTTCAGAATTACATGTGAAAGATAGATCTATGCACAGGATTCTCTGCTTTAGCTTTGTGGATAGATGTTAGAAATTCTTTTCATTGGCTCTGTCATTTTCTCCTGGTTTGTACAATTCAGAAAATTGTATGACAGTTTATTTGTATTTAGCAGTGTATGGGTAAATGGTGTCTTAAGGCTCAAAGATATTTTTATACATATACATGCACATACACCCAAATACACCCCAGTCCTGAGATCTTAAAACAATTTCTTGGGATGTCTAATTCAATTCACAAGGAGATCTGTAGGGCTAACGATGCTATTAATTTCTTACAGTAAGCTTGGTGAGCACTGCCAGTTTGTACTTGTGACTGATTATCCTAAGACATAGGAAGTCAAGGTGCTAAGCACACTGGTTATTGCACTGCCTTCTCTAAAAGCATGAACAAATGCTCCAAGCATTGTCTTTTGAACTGACATGTTAAATGTAGCCAAACATTCATAAATCAACAGCAAAATAAATAAATATAATATTGAAATGTATTTGAGGAGGCATGATGATGGAAAGAGGTTATTAAGTGCCATCAAGCTAAACCCTGGTGCTATAGATGAAAAAAAATCCATAATCCCTGGAAAAATTCTTGAAATGTTGAATTGTGTTGCACATGAAGACTTGGCTAGTTCTCATTGATTTCTCTGGGAGGAGTTTGAGGTTGTTTGGCTATAGGACGTAGTCTCTGCTTTGGGCACTTGAATCTCTTTTTGTCAAATCAGGAGTTGTTCCCGGCAGTCATTGTTTATGCACAAAGCATGGAAGGGTCAAGTGGTAGATGAGCACTTGTCATAATTCCTTTACCAGTTTTTCAACTCAACAAAAAGTGGCTGTCTGCAAAACTTGTTACAAACTTTTAATGGGTGTGTGTCTCCTTGTTGCTGCTCCGGGACAAGCAGGTAGCTAAGAAACCTCAAAAGAAGACAACACAGTGCATGCCTTCCTTGCCCAACATGCCCCCTCCCGCTCCCCCATGTGCAGGGATTCCACTCCTTCAAGTGAGTGGGGAAGACACTTGCCTAGGCTGAGCTCCCACTCAACTAAAGGCAAAAGAGGAAGGAACACAAATATTCTGAGATAATACAGCTAATGGTGCATAACGCCAGAATGTGCTTTGTAGGCTCATTCAAAGGCATATTTTTAATCAGCTAAAATCTTGTAATAAAAAGGTGCTACCTTGATGAGTTCTTTAAAAACAAGTTGCTTTTTAAGGTGAGGGAACAGATTCCATCTTGCTTAGGTGCTATTATCTAACCAGAGAACTCTACAATTAACTTTTAGAAAGATTGGGTATTTTAAATATTTGTAGTTTCTAAAACTTCTGTTCTGGATCTAAAATACATAACTGTATAATCTGATTTCATTTACATGTACGTAATTCCAGGATAGAGTTCTCTGGTTTAAGTGACAGTTCTGCACTCCTAGGGCTGGTTCTGAGAATGTAAGATTTGTATTTTTACAAAATTAGCATCTCTGGAAAGGGTTTTTGGGATCAAGCCACAAGTTGTTCGATACAAATGGGTAAATAAAAACCCATTTCTTTAAAATAAAGAAGATAAGGTACTGCAAACTGTACTCACGGTAACACTCGTGCCAATTTAGCAAGTGTGCATGGTGCAACAATCCATATTACTGTATATTGGTAACTATTATGCAAAACTATGGGTGCTTAATTGAAGTTTTGAGGTCACTCCGAGAGAGCAGCTATTTGTAAAAGCAGCGTAGTTGCCACTTTTCTTGGCTTGCTGGCTTGCTTTCATTGTTAACAGCAGAGTTGTCACCCCAGTGCTGCTTGCCTTCCCCAAGGAAAGTCCTTGTTGGACCATATTTACACCTTCAGTGTGAGCATATTTATTGAGGTCATTATCAGTTAAGAGTCCAGCCTGTTAGCAGGCTAGGTTTGGGCAGGTGGTGTGAATGTGGATCATACAAGGCTGGCTAATCTTTAGTCTAATAAGTCAGTTTCAACCTGCTATTATGGCTTTGTGTATTTGCTATTTGTAAGTAGATGTGTCTAAAACTTTTACAAAATACTATTTTGGTGCTATTTATTTTCCATTTCTTCAGTCTCTTTCACTTTGGTTCACATAATTTGCTTAAAGTGTATAGAACCAGGATTTTCTCATATAAGCTTGCTGTTACCACAATACATTCCAAATACCTCAGAAAACAGAGTATTGTGGCAACCTGTGACTCGGTTATAAATAATGGCATGGCTGCAAATATTAGAAATAAAGTTATGTATTTTATTAATTCAACACTGTACTTGACATCTTAGTAACTGTACACAGCCTTTTGCATTCTATCCTTGGGCAATTTGTCACTTTCAATATTAATGAACTATCTTGAAGAATAAATATTCTAGAGCATTTAAGAGATGGTGCCTTCTTGACAGTATGCAGGGCCTTCCTGAAGTAGCAGACTGTGACCCACAAGAGAAAATAGTTTTAGAAACAACAACTTAAGAAAAATATGATCAGTAATAAAATAGGTGTTTTAATAAAAATAAAAATTTGGCATAATTGATAGATTTAAGCAAGTTCTTCCCTCTTTTTCTGCAAAAACATTTTTCTTATAAAAGGTTTTGGAGCAGGTTCAACAGGATCCTGGTTTTATTATTATGCATAAACAAAAAGCATCGACTTTTCAAAGCTGATTCTCGTGTGGCTGATTAGTAAAATGAAAGCAAGAGCTAGATGATCATGACAAAACTTAACCCAATGCGCAAAGGTTAGTTTGTGATACACCCAACTAGATGAAACCTTCAGTGAGATATCTTTAAAGGATACCATTTTACACTTGTAATATCTGGAACATTGTTTTTAAGATGGCAAAATGTAGTTGTTACACTGAACAGCAAACTAATTTTATTGCTGACCCTTTTAAAAGCAATGAATGCATTGAGATTTTTTTGCATGCAGAAAGATTATTATTACATGGTCAAAACAGGTGTTTTTTTTAAATATATATATATATATATTCTTGCCCAAGCATAGTAAAGCAACTGGCTATGTTTTCTTCTGCTCCAGTATCAGGGATTTATTGTTATTTTATGACCGATTTTTGGTTGCTTTTTCTCATTTTAGCACCTGCTTTTGGAGATTTACTTCCCGCTATTCAGTCTATGGAAGTATCTATTTAGGTGGCTTTTGGCATTTATTTTTCATTCATATCTGTCTTCTAAACAAATGTTATATCAGTCTTTTAAATCCTTTTTTTTATTATTTAAAGAAATGAGGAAACGTCCAGTTTGGATTTGGCAGACTAATTCAGTTTAGTTAATCGAAGGCTGTGACTACTCAAGGGGTTGGGTTTCTTGTCTCCTTGAGTTCACATTTGGTAAATGAGACCTCCAGCGGAGGCCACCTTATGACCACGCAGGAAGATTTGTTTCTTGATTTGACTGTGGCTACTTGAAATGGAGTTTTATTTGGGGTTGGTTGACAGCGGTAGATTTACAGTGTCTCAAGGCAATAGGACTTGTGTATTAAACTGTAGATAACAGTAAGTCTATGCTGATAATTTTATTTTGTATAATTTTCCTTTTTCTTTCATACTTTTTTCCCCATCAATGTCTTGGCAAATTGATTTCTAGGATGCAAAAAATGGCAAGTATGAATCTTTCTTTTTTTTAATTTGTATTTTATTATGTTAACACAGCCAACTGGTTTGTGAATTGTATTATTCTGGATATCTTTAAACTATTGTGGGTGTTTTAATAAATTTTATATTTATTTTTTGCACTCAAATTCAGTGTGTTTTTCTCCCAGTCAACAAATACAGAGCTGTCCTGTTTAGGATATGCGGCCCAGATCTATCCTCTCGTGCAATCCCAATCTTTTTATTTTAGCTTTGTCTCTCCTTTATTTTTCCTCACAACTGAATAAGAAATGGCTTCCCTCTTCATTGCACCCATTCCTTCCCTTGTCCGAATCCCCAGCCATTCTTCTGACAAGGGTCACTGAATTCCATGGGTGCCCTGATACTTTAGACTCTACTCAACCCTCTAAAAAAACACAATCTTTTTTTGCCTTTTAAAAGGCATTTTGAATTTAAATATTGTAAATGTGTCCATTTACAAATCCAAGGACAGCAAGTTACTAAATGCAGTTGAATTTGATCAGGATCTATGATAGGCTATTTATGAGGCTGTTTTCACCAACTGAATGCACATTGCAGGGGTGGCTTTGACTTTGGAGGCAAAATCATTTTTCGAAACAGTTCTGGGCCAAATACAGGCAACTGATTCCTTAAAGCTAATGGTTAGTCACTCTGGGATGACACAGTAAGTTTAAGACAAAGCATAACATAGTTTGCAGGCTTGCTCTGTGAACTCAGCCAGTTGTGATTTTCAGTAAGCCACAGTTAATCTATTACTTATTTAGTTAATTTCAGCCCTTGGCTAAAACAGAAACAAAAACAGCCAATTCATCTTCTGGTTCTAGGGTGGGGAGGAAGGGAAATGTTTATGGAGATTCAGGATACCAGCCTGCAGAACCTGTTTGGCTGCTCAGTTCATGTGACTGACAGACTCAGTTTCCCTGGAGAGAGAAGCTGGGTCTTTTCTTGAGGCCCTGTCATGGCCTAGAAAGGGCAAGAGACTGGGCCCTCGGACTGGATGGCTCCTGCATGGCCTCTCCCTGGGCAGCAATCCCGATACATCCTGATTTACTGAGGAGCTTCAGGAATTGAAGTGCAAGCGGAGACACAAGGATCATGACTGGAAGGAATGATGGCTGCATCTGACACGGCCTGAATCAAAACCCCGATTAGACATTACGTCACAGAGATTATAGCAGTGAAACATTTTTATTCTCCCACCTGCATCTGCCAGTAGCAGTCTGGTAAAACAGGTCACGGAACCGGCATGGACAGCAGTGGTGACAAGCTTGAATATAATTATTTATTTAGAGTGTGGCATATAATACACGGATCAGCAATATAGATTAACATTTCATCTAGATTAGTAAAACAATAAAATATAAATATTAAAAAGACCTATGTTCAAATACCAATGTCTAGCCCATTGAAGAGCAGCATCGTTGGTTAAAAAAGTCAGATCTTGGACTGGTATGTACCCTCTGCTTACAACTGATCACAATGAATAGATAGATAATACATTAAGATATTAAATCAGATAGGAACTAGATATTACCAATACATAAAAACACATGAATTGCTTTGTTTTCAACATATATATATATAAATATCTCTGGTTCTGTATGTCTCTTCCTGTTATCCCGTCTGAGCTTCCTCCTAGCCTATCACCAAATTAATTCACAAACCTCCTCCCAACTATCACTTCCCTTCAATATTCTCTTTCCAACATGCCATGTGCAAAGAAAAATGTTTTTTGCACCTATTCCCAAACCAAATATAAATTTGTCACAAGAATATGAATAAATTGCAAATACATGCAATAGTGACTTACCTGTATATTTAATTTGAAATATTTTTTCTTAATTAAGATACAGAAAATAGAAAGTTTATTAGTACATCACATTCATGCTTGAAAGTTGTCCCTTCAGGTCATTTTGGACTCTTTGCAACTGTCCCCTGCACTTTTCTTGGCCACGTTTTTCAGAAGTGACTGGTAGTTCTTTGTAGCAGTGAGAAAATTCAGCACCCCACAGGCTTTGTGCTCAAGGCAAGATAATGGGTTTTTTAAATTATGTTTTAAGGGGTGAGAGGGAGGGTTCGATTAGGATCGTTCAGAACGGACTTGGGGCCCCCCCGGACTGGACGCAGGTTAGGGCCTTTGAATGGGTGTGGGGGGAGGGAATTGGGTTCGGAGTGGGGTTGAGACTCTGGGGAGGGATGCACAATGTCTCGTCGAGGGTGGTTCAATACTGACTGAGTGGGAGGGGCAGATATGGTGGGAGCAGAGGGCCATATCATGTGCGGGGGACGTGCGCCCGTCTTCAAGCAGTGGCGCATTCCGCTTCTCACTGCTCCTCTTGTGTCCCTGGTTGCACGGGCCTGCAGGACCCCGGCCTTCGGCTGATGCTGTTAAACGCCAGGCCTGTGGTTAATAAAACCCCCTCATATCAGATCTTATTCAAGAGGGGGGTGCGGACCTGGCGTGCATCAGAGAGACCTGGCTGGGCTGCGAGAGGGGGGTTCCCCTTGTTGAATTGTGCCCGCCAGGCTTCCGGGTATTCCATCAGCCGAGGGTTCAGGGGAGGGGCGGTGGGGTGGCGGTGGTTATTAAGGAAGGTCTTTGTCTGAGGGAGTCCACTGTTCCTCAGATGGATGGGTGTGAGTCCCTTGTTGTGAGTTGGGGTCTCGGGGTTCAGGT
>JANHFR010005471.1:149274-159490 GCA_032468015.1 Mimophis mahfalensis
AATAGAATAGAATAGAATAGAATAGAATAGAATAGAATAGAATTCTTTATTGGCCAAGTGTGATTGGACATACAAGGAATTTGTCTTTGGTGCATAAGCTCTCAGTGTACATAAGAAAAAAGAAATAAAATACATTCATCAAGAATCATAAGATACAACACTTAGTGACAGACATTGGTTACTGCAGCTTAGATATCTGGTGTATATAGTATCATTTCATTGGACTGATTTATTCATCAACCTGAAGAAATCAACTAAATGAATAACTAAAATAATTAAATCCACAAATATCTGAAGCATCACTTAAAAACACCATTGGCATTGAAAAAACACTATCAGTCACTTGCAAGAGGCTTACATCTTGTGACAATACTTTAAGTCCCTTAAACAACAAGATCAACCTACCCCTGGTCCTTAGGAAAGACTTGATAGATGGATAAAAATGCCAATCTAGGAAAGCCCATCCTTTCTTCCTTTTGTCAGGATGTGATGCTGAGCAGGAAATTTGCAGTGCAAGTATATGCAGAATGTAAACATATAACAATGACTAATGATTGAGTGTGAGAAATACTAGGCAGGAAAACTGTTACAAGAGAGGGTGAGGAGATGTGGGAAGAGAAAGTGCTTGATTGAGCAAAGAGAAGATTTAAGTTCTGGATTAGCCTTATGCACCACTCAGTAAGTGTCAAGTCTTGGTAATCAGTAAAATCCATAGGATCCTGCTCGTTTCCCCTGAATGTTTGATTGTGATGTATTTTAAAAGGGAACAGATCTTGAGCTGCAATGCTGCAGTATTACATTTGTCAGTCCAATCCCTTTTCATCAAGATGATGTTGTTTGAAGTATTTGAAATACCATGGGTTTTTTTGCCCTTTAATGACCTTGTAATCCCTTACATTGGGGTGGAGTTGGGGTAACTGAATGGACCTGAGAATTTACTGGTTGGATGCCCTTCCTGTTGCCAATGCAGAGTTTGCAGCAGATAATTACTCATTGTGTTCAGAGGGAGAAATATCTGCCGCTACCTAGGCTTGAACTCACAGCCTCCTGACTGTGAGGTGAGAGCCCCACCTCTAGGCCACTGCAACACTCCCTTCTTGAAATGCAGATGAAGATGTGAATATGAATTCCTAGAAAAGTAGTTCAAGCCTGTGTGAACCTACAGCCTGGTTTTTGCCTTGACAATACTATTTGGCAGGTGCTGCCAAGAAGTACTGACCCAGTAGTACTAAAGGCAGATACTATCTGTAGGATAAAGATAGTTTTAGTATAGAGGTAAAAGTTTTATAGACACAGATTAGAACTTCAGAGTGGCATCTAGGTAAAAGCAGAAGCCTGATTATCTAGGGGATGCTGAACTCCAACTTCCACTATTGCTCCGGTTGGTTTAGATTTCTTTGAGTTGTAGATCAGCAATATGTGGACCGATGCAGACTTTCCATCCTGGTTCACATCCATTATTCCCAAGATTAACATGTATATAAATTATTTTTACATATCAACCTATGTATATTATACATAACCGGGTACCATACCAAAAACTCTTAGGTGGCTTTTAGAAAATCTGAACATTGACAATATGCTCAATATAAATTCAATGATTTGTTAAATGAATGCAGCCCAATTCCATAGAGAAGAATCCAATGTCATAGTATAACTGACTATTTACAAAAGTATTCTCTTCATATTAGATTTTGATAGAAAAAAACGAATGCATATCTTTTAGTTATCAGTCACTTATTAGTCAATATTTTCTCTTTATGTTTTTGATTAAGAATTTATTTTCTGTGTATGATTAAGCATTTTTTGAAAGTTTGACTAACTTTTCCTTTTATTACTTAGTGGTTGACCATGCTAAAACAAAATATTTTCTGCAAAACCTTATACTATTGCAGTATTGGAAGAATATAGTGCCTGCACCTAGATATAATCAAAACCAAGGAATTTGCAGAAATTGCAGGTGTTCTGATAGGATAATATTCATTGTTTCTGGACATATGGGATGTTTGGATTATACTTTTTAATGACACATAAATCTGTCAGAGCAATGTTCCAGACAGGAAGTACAAAGCTCTGCCTGTATAGAGGAGTATGAAGATATTCTTGAGGATGTAATAATGCAAGATAAAGTGTCCCTGCGGGTTTTACCTGTTAGTTGTGACCAAGTTTAGGGGGTGGTGCTCATCTCAATTTCTTAAAGAGACAGCTTTTGGTGGTCATATGGCCAGCATGACATCACACTGCAGCACAGAGCACACTGTAAACACGAAATGCTGTAATTCAAGGACAGCTACATAAATACCAATTTAGAACTGAAAGAGATATGCAATAAGAATGAAACTCAAGATTACCCCTCCTTTATTCTCTAGGGTATAAGAAGAGAGCAGAGAGAAATTACATCAGGCTTTCAAGATTCAGTTATTATAACCGTGTCTATTTTATTGTTGCCTGATTCTGGATCCTAGTCTTGGTCTCTAACAAACAAAAATAATATATAATCTACTCTGTTTAACAGATTTGTTCTGTAATCAGGCTACCATAGAATCAGTGCTGTTATTTTAGGAACAGTGCTAGCAAGGCTCACTAGCACTGAGATGCAGTATGTTTGATGAGTACTTGGTAAAATGGCAGTCTTAGACTGGCTGCATTAATATTGTCAGGGCACATCTCCAGGTTGAGTGAACAAGTTCCTAATGCAATAGAGCTGGCTCTAACATTGCTATGCTCTAAGTGGTACAACACACCTTAAATCTATGGAATATTTTGGGGTCAATTCCAAAAGGATGCTTCTCAGTGCACTCGGATCCTGACATCATATGGAATCTCAGCATTCCCTCGAACTGAGGGAAACACTGCTTTAAGACTTGCAGAGAAATGCTACGTTTATGCATCTGAACTCCTAGAAACATCTTTTTCAAATTGCTTTTGAAGTTCTAATGCACTGGGAAAGTGTTTTTATTTAGTTCCTTAATTTTAGGTCAATCTTCTCTTTCTTCTCCTTCTCCTTCCCCTTCTTCTTCTTCTGTTGTAGCAATGACCTTGTCAATGTCCTTACATAAGAATACAGGTATATTTGTATGTCTACTGTGCATGTGCATGTGTGTTTCTATATGTAGAGATACATACACAATATATGCATATAGAGACATATACAATATAAATCTAATCTAATCTAATATAATATAATATAATATAATATCTCTCTCTACATGTGTGTGAGTGTGTCTAAAATGTATCTAGATTTTTACATTAATATAAAGTGGCAGTATTCTTGCATACACTCAGGCTGTCTTGTCTTTTAAGCACTCATTTAGGGACATACACATGGCTATTTACTTTATATGCTATCATATACATGCACATACCACCTAACCAGACTACCAGAAGCTGACTGTGACAAGGTTCTGACAAATAGCCCATTTCTGAATTGGAAACAAATCAACCAAATAAATAAATATCTTAGCAACATCACCTCTCTAAATAGCTTCAGAGACAAAATGTGTGATCTATATTTCCAAAGTGGAACAATCAAATTAACTTTTCCCCCCTCTCTTCCTGTTCTTTTGCTGTACCCATCTGTGTGTCATAATTGTATTACACATAATAGAACTGCAGTGTGCTTTGACTGTATAGCATTTCTGTTGGCTGCATATGAATATCTCAGATGCTAAAAGGTTCAAAGAAATATCCTTGGAAACTGGCTGAACTTATCAGCACATTTTGTTAACAAATGTTATCCTTGTTAAAAGGAGAAAGGAGACAGCCTTCTAATCCTTTTGCCTTTCCTGCCAACCAACAATTGTTTCCACTGTCTGAAAAATGTCGCCTAAAACGTCTGGTGATTTTTTATCCCCAGGCATTTATATTCTAATATGCCCATCTTCCCACAAAGGACTAGTTGTCATTTCACACAGACTCTGCCTGTTGAGAACTGCATGGGAGTCTACCTGTTTGTTTAACAGAGGGATGAGTGAAGGCAGAACTAAAAAAAAGTGGTACGTTGAAACTAGCTAAAGTCTTTTGCCATTTTCAATTCCTAAAGCCAAATGTGGGGAAAAAAAACTCTTTAATAAACACACGTAACCAACTCAAGAGTAGGCCATAATGGTGCTTTGACAGTCACTGGCCACTGCCCTTCATCAATCAATCAAAATGTATCTATGGTCCAAGTCCACACACTATACAAGACCAGCATACAATACAATAGCTATAAAAATACAGGTTAAAGTTGCAAGAAAATCCCAAAGTAGCCAGGAGGTAACATTTGATCACATGAAGGAGGAACCTGTCCTTCATTATTATTTTGGCATGGTCTACAGCAGAAACTAGACAAGAAACTTTGCAAAGGCCACTGCTCTTTCTGAACTCCTTATAACCATAAGTTTTTGCTTATTTGAAAAAGCTCTAGTTCTGTGTTTAAAAACCAAGACTAGCCCACTTCTTATTTTGAAGTGACTTCCAGATCTTCCTAGGGGCCATGATCAAAAAGAGGTGCTGAGAAACCACTTTTGACATCTAGGCCAGGTCTTCTACAGTGTATAAATTATCTCCTATTTTGTTTAACACCTATGTGAAATAGCTCATAGAAGTTATTTGGAGTTTTGGAGTAGGACACCATCAGTAAATTGAGAATTATTTAAATATACAACTTCCTATCTTCTACTTCTAAAAAAGCAGTCTCAACCTTTGAATGTGCCCTTATCTCCACAAAGGCTCTGACAAAGATTAAACCAGACAGAGGTGCTGTTGGTAAGGAGGAACTTAAGCTCTGAGACTGAGGTAAAGACTGTTTTGAAACAGCAATTTTTTTCCCCATTTATGGGTGCTCCTTGACCCCCAGCTGCCACTGGATTTGCAAGTGACAGTTGCAGTTAGAAACAGTTTTGCACAATTATAGCTAGTTGACCAACTCTGACCCTAGGATGTGGTGACAATTATTCATGGCTTGGTTGCAACCCATTGTGATTATTACAATCTACTTTAGATTTAGGGGTGTTCAACCTGGTAACTTTAAGACTAGTGGAGTTCAATTCTGGGAGTTTGTCCACTAGACTTAAAGTTGCCAATGTTGGACATCTCTGGCCTAAATACTTTAGTGTCTAATTATATGTGTGATCACTTCTCCTATAACTGCCTGTTTACTAAGATCAGGAGGAAGATGCCCACACTGCTGAAGATGTCCACACTGCTAGAAACTCAAGAATCAAGTACATAAAAATGACAGTCCTAACATGTAGCTGGCAGCTAAGGAAAACATTCTCTAAAGGAGTTCATTTGGTTCCTTTTCTTCCATTATTCAGATTTAGTAAAAGTATACCACTTTTTCAAAGCATTTATCTGTTAATTATTAATATACGAAACATATAGATTCTATGGGTATATGCATGTGTGTATGGCTAAGTGTATAAACTTAGTATGTTTTATTGCAGTAAATCATTCTGGGTATTGCTTTCTCAGAAAGATGGGGAATAAATTAATTAAGAAATATGATGACAAAACCTTTATTTTAAAAAAAATGTGGTTCCTATAAACACCAAGGCATTGAACTGTTTCAGCTTCCCAAATAGCATCCAGACAGGATTATTGAATTCATACATCCAACAATCCTCTTTCATTGATCATGTAAAATATTAGTTAGGAAATAAAATATTTTTATTTTTGCTCATTTAAAATATTATGCAGTTACTACATCCTCAGATTGGACATGCAAACTGGAGAAAGAGAATGAATTTGAGCTTACAAATGGGTAGCCACAGTTGTATTTGTTTCATTAAACATATCAGTGGTGAACGTTTGAGAATGTTCCCCTGAGAACATTTTTAAAGACATGTTTTAGTAATGAAAACAAGCAATCAAGCATTTAGGTCATACAGAAATACAGAAGCATTATTTTGGCCACTGGAGGGCTCTAATCTTTTTCAATTATTTGAAAAAAAGAAGGAGCATGTTTCACATTAACAAATAAATCAAAATAATCAGTATTTCCATAAAATATACTTTCTCCTGTGTAGATTTTTCTACTAAATATTTTTTTTTCCTTTAGAGACATATAATGAGATGTTCCAAATTTGTTGCATAAGCTGACAGGAAGGACCATTTTTTCCCCAGCAATGTTTGTAGGAGCCGGTTGTAGGAACTGGATTCACATAGTAAGAAGTTGGATAATGCTGGGCTCAAAATGGTATTTGATGTTTTTTTTTTAATAATCAAGTTCCATATTTTCTGAAGATGAGTTGGAGAATCAATCAGTTGATTCTTTTTGGGGATTCAAGTAAGATTGATATTCAAAATAAATATAATAAATGAAACTATCATAAATATATGTCTAAAATATGAAACATTTAAAATAGATTTATATTTAGATTCAAATAAAAGAAAAATTGGAAAGATCTAAAAAGCATTAGAAGAGTAAAGCATTTAAATTAATTTTTTAAACACCAAATCAGGGTAGGCAGGGTTGAATTCCAAGAATTAGATCATTCCCTGGTGGAAGATTTAATGGTGGAACTCAGGGCGATGTGTAAGGTAGGTATCTCAACTGGGGATCAGCATCTGGAAGGCACCTAATACAGCTGCCTTTGTTTTTTCTGTTTCCCTCTTTTTCTGTCTTTATTTCTTTTAAGATAATCTGACTGCTGAGATCAAGATTTTGTCCCTAACAGCAACACCTAAAGGTCAAAGCGAGATGTGGAAGGGACATCTACTGGCGTATAAAGTGATACAATTAACTCATTTTAAATTCTGGACCCTAAACCTAATTTTCTCTGGGTGAGTAAAGATTCTATGAATAACATATATAGTAGTAGAGTAACTTCAAATGATCTCAGTGGGGTCCCTTCTAATTGTAATCGGTGTTGCTTCATTTATTTCAAAATGTAAACAAGGCCTTCTGTACTTGGCTGAGGCCTCTATGAATTTAGCTGCTCATGAACTCTAACTATGATGGCACTTCTGCTTGTATTGTGTTGTATTGTTAACTGGACATAGTCACCAATGAATGTGATTCTCAAGCCTCACTTTCAAGGCATTTACATATGCTGGGCTTCTCTCCCAATGTGACAATGGGACTTTGTATATTTCACATGAATAATATTTAAACTGTGTTCCATTCCTAAGTGCTATAGTTGAAATTGTTTGAACAATATTCTGGAATATTTTACAGTAAGAATTGCCCTTGTCTCAAAAGGAAGTGTTCAGATAGTATTGATACGTTTGATTGGTAACTCTTTAATAACTGGTTTTCACTTTGAACTTAGTCTGGTAGATGGAGATCATATCATATCAAAATGACCTAGTCTTATTCTCTTCTTATTTACAATCATCTTATCTTATGCTTCATTATCTATATATCTATATATATCTATATATAATTAATTTAATATAATTTTAACTTGTATATGTTTCTGTTTTAACTGCCCTGTACACCACCCTGAGTCCTTCGGGAGAAGGGCGGTATATAAATCTAATTAATAATAATAATAATAATAATAATAATAATAATAATAATAATAATAATAATAATAATAATCTGCTGCTTTAATTGGAATTAGGGCCAAGGTATAAAGGAATCTCAGGGAATGTCCTCCTAATATCCAGGTATGAAAAGTTTGGAGGATGTTTGAACGTTTAAAATCATATGGTTTTACAACCCATGCTCTACCTAGCAATAACATTTAACTTAGACCAGTAAGGGCCTTTGTCACATAGTTCTTCAACTTATTCTGTAAAGGTCAGGATATGCAAGCGGTTTAATTAGTCCAGGCTGTAACTGTAAATCCAGAAGCTTAAAGCTTTGTGTGGTTCAGCATTCCAACTGAGTAACAAATGTCTCCCAGAACATACTGCTTATTATTACCTTAAAATTAAAGATCGTTACTGAAAGGAAAGTATGTTGGTTCCGGAAGGCAAGAAATACAAAGTAAGGGCCTGCCTTTTATTGAATGAACTTTGATTGGTGGAAATTTAGCCATGACACATCGTGCTTAAGATACAGTGAAAAGCTGAAGGAATCAGTATTTTCAGATAGATTCAGAATTAATATTCTGTCTGGTTTCATTAAATAATTCAAATGTCTTTGCTACTGGGAAGCTTTGCTTTTTTAAAAAATGATTAATTTCAGTTAGGCTTGTGAAGCAAATCTTATCCCTGGATCCTATGTTGTTTATCAATTTTGAAGGCATTATTTATGCATCATGTTTTCTTCTGGAGCACAAAGTTGACAGAATCTGAAGTTGCTGATGCAAAAGAAGGCATGGTTAATGATGCTTTGGGAAAATCCCTAAGAATCACCTCTGTTACTATCTGTCCAAACTGTACAGCTAGGTTGGTTTGTTTCCTGCTTCCCAACCCCAAAGTATCGTGTGTTGTGTAATTTGCTAAGCAGTCCAAACACTTTTTAAGAAATGAAGACACAGAAGTGATGTATGCAGAAATTGGGAACAAACCCGTGAAATTAAGCAAAACAAGAATAGACCACAAATCTCCTCACTGAAATTTAGCTAATTGATGAAAATTAGTAGTGTAGTTCTTTGCATATGTTTGGGGAAAGAGGATGCAAAAATATGTAATAGTAGAAATTTTAGTTGGAAAACTTAAGCATTGAGTTATACACGAACAAAGTTGTTTGGAATAATAGACCTACATGTGCATTTATGTGCAGATTGTGGGTTTATGCCAGTTGTGGGATTCAATTTTTTTTACTACTGCTTCTGTGTGCATGGCTTAGTGGGTGTGGCTATGCTGTCAGCCAATCAGAGGTGGTATTTGCCGTTGTCGGCCAATCAGAGGTGGTATTTGCTGGTTCTTTGCATCAGTCAAAATTATTGCTACCCGTTCTACAGAACTTGTCGGAACTGGCTGAATACCACCTCTGGTTTATGCAAATCTTTGAAGGTTTAAGCTGCTTTGCTAGCTAGTGAAACTTGATATTTCTAAATATAAGATGAAGCAACCACATTTTCATGGGTTTTTCTGCTTCTCGACTCCTTGTCTTTCACACTCAAGAGTGTTTCAAGGGACCAGGAACCAATTTCTGTACCACTGGCCAAAGAATTTGCAACCTGGGTGGTTTCAGCAAATGTTGCAAATAATGCTCCAATGCTTAATGGAGCCGCCCAGCCAGGAGTACCCTCAAAAGATTCATCCAGGTTGCTTGCCTGCAGGGCAGTCATATGGCTGTGTCCACTAATGGTATCTCAAGCTAGGTGCATGCACGTGATAAATCTTGCAGTGTACCCTGAAATAATCTAGCCCGGAAGCTCCTCAGTTTGCCCTTGGGGGTGGGGGGGAGGCGTTGATACTTTGATTAAGATAATGACATCATATCCAGAGTGCAGATCTCTGCGAAATGTAGAAATTAAATGAAACTTGGAAGAATCACCCATTTCAATAAATTGCAAGAGTGATCCCCTGACAGTTATTTCCTCTCCAGCACTTTGAATTTGGTATAAGGTGGGTATAATATAGGAGGAAATGCAAAGAAGCAAGGAAGTTCAGAAATGTCCTTCAGAGCAGAAGAAAGGATGTCACCTGCCAGAACACCACAGAATTTGATCAGGTCTACCTGACCCTGTGTAGGGGATAACAGAGCTTTCAAGATTTATCCCTGAGCCTGACAAATTAGGAAATGAGTGAGGAAAATCATCAAATACACCCTGGATATTAGCAATTCAGATGGAACCCTTTCTATTTTTAGTTATATTTTAAAACAAACTAAAGATCAGGTGAATTAAGCTTTTTTTTTCTTCAAAGAATATTCTCTTGTATACATGAACTCTTGGTAAGGGGTTTCAGCACAAGCCTCAGAAGAAAACCTTATTCTAATCAAAGCAGTTTAATTCAGGTTATGTACAGGCTTGTGTTGTGCTCATGAACTGGATATTGTGCTAGGACTGCTAATCTTTAGTATGTGATTTTGTGTGCTACATGTATGCTTGTATGTATAAATCATGCTGAGTTCCTACTTGTTTATTACATCACCATATATATATATTCCAATTCAACTGGACTGTCTGTATTTGACTCATCAAAGTTTTTTTTGTTTTTTTTGTTTTTGTTCTCATGCCCAATGAGACTGGAAACATATGGCTTGTAAGGAAAAAGGTTTTCTTCCCCTCTTCAATTCCAAAACTATTATTACCAGTAAAGGTAAAGGTAAAGGTTCCCCTCGCACATATGTGCTAGTCGTTCTCGACTCTAGGGGGCAGTGCTCATCTCT
>JANHFR010005471.1:271394-281617 GCA_032468015.1 Mimophis mahfalensis
GGGGGCGAGAGCCCTAATGAGCAGGCATATGCATGGAATGAGGGCTGTTGCCGAACACATTGTAAGCTGCCCTGAGTCTTCGGAGAAGGGTGGGATATAAATGGGATTAAAAATAAAATAAAATTAGACAGTTCAAACTCCACCAGGCTCAAGGTTGACTCAGACTTCCATCCTTCCGAGGTGGGTAAAATGAGGACCCAGATTGTTGGGGGCAGGCAATATACTACTCTGTAAAGCGGTTAAAAGCCCTGATGCTATTGCTAAATCAAATGCTATTGCTATTGCTACATCTTAAAGCCTCAATAAGTCTAAATTCAGCACTGGAAAATGATGTAGTATCTTAGCCCTAGGTGACTTTTGTTGGGGATGTCATCCTAGAAGGAACATACCACCACCACTAAGTTTTCCTTCCTTATTAGAGCCGTGGTGGTGCAGCATCAGAGGTGGTATTCAGCCAGTTCCATCAGGTTCCAGAGAACCGGTAGCAATAATTTTGACTGGTTCGGAGAACCACTTCTGATTGGTTGACACCAGCAAATAATATCTTTGATTGGCTGACAGCATAGCCACGCCCACTAAGCCACGCCCACAGAACCGGTAGTAAAAAAATTTGAATCCCACCACTGTGCAGCGTGTAGAGTGCTGTATGTAGTACTTGCCAGCTGCAGTTCAAATGAGGTGGGTAAAATGAGGACCCAGATTGTTAGGGGCACTGTGCTGACTTGGTAAACCACTTAGAGAGGGTTGAAAGCCCTGATAAGGGGTATATAAATCAAATGCTATTGCTATTGCTATTTCTATTAATAGTACACAATGTATCTCTGCTAAAGATAGTTTTTGATCCACAGAATGCTCTTTTTATGTAACAATTTGCTATACCGTTCAGATGTTCTTCCCCAGGCAACATGGTGCACTATTCTAGTGAATTCAGTTATGCAACAAAGAATGAATATTTTGGAGGTTAATACTTGCGTAGCTTAAATGCTTAAATCTGACAACCAAGAAATGACAGTTTGGGAGCACACCAGACTTAAAAATACTAAGGATGCCTTGTAGAACCATTTTTAATTATCTATTCTCCTGGTCAGTTTGGATTTCTGAAGTGGATCTAGTTATTATAGAGAGTTTAAAAAGCATGCTGTTGGTTTTACCTGTTAATTATGTTTCCATATAGTAGATAGATGTCAGGCTAAGTGGGTTGGGCAAACAGTGCTGTAGAAATTCTTTTAAAAGATTGTGTGCCTGATTCATAAGAGGGGAGGACTTGTTGTCTTTGAAATATATTTGTCAGTATTCAATTAGGGGGAGAACTTACGTGTATTTCTGTCTTTTTCTTTCTTTTTGCACTTTTTTGTAGTCTTGTCTAGCTTATTTTTGTATTTTTTTTCCTTTTTCCTTTTTTTCTGAGTTGGTATGTTAAAGTTTGGAATAAAATAAAATAAAAAAGATTTTAAAAAGCCCCCTGGAAGAAAACAACTGAAAACAACAGAAAGGCAGTTTTGTACTAAGTCAAGAAAACTGCATGGAGAGATAGAATAGACTGCTGCCTTTTCTGCTAGAATGCCTCCCCTGCAGTCAAATCCCTGTTTGGGTGGCAATGGGTAGATCCTCTAAGTCAATCAGCGTGCAAAAGTCATTGCATAGCCTTCTACTACTTACCTTACCTTTATCAACATAATCCTAAGGGTTGTAACAGGCACCTAGAATCTCAGTCACAATGGCAACATTTTGGTGGCTGATAACGTGATTTGAAAATTTTAAAAAAAAAAAAAAAGACTGATATTTCCCCCTAGATTTTGAAAGGGGAATTTGGGAGGTTTTCCTTAATAGTGTTTTAAATAAGACACAGCCACTTCAAAGCTAAAGTTAATGCATCCATTTTAGGTGGTTTCTACCTCCAAGTGGAGGGAAAGAGTAGGTCCACTATTGAGAAATACAGTCAGAGGTTCATTTGCAGTCCTGGACTGTAAATGGGGTACCATTTTTAACATAAATATGGTCAGTTCATTTTCTCAAGAGTCGAGAATAAAAATAGTTCATTGCTGATCCATCTCTATCTCTATCACTAATCTACATTGCTATCTAATTTCTATCTCTATCTCATTTACAGTATATCTGTATCTGAATCTAATATATATTTAAATATCTATGTCTATATCATCTATAACTATATATCAGGACTGTATTGGTTGGAAACATGCGGAAGAGGCCTTCATCCTGCAGTGGATGGACAATGGCTAAAATGATGATGATCTACCCTGTAACTATATCTTAATCCCATGATGGTGAACATGTGCATGCTATCCCAAGCCCCAAAACACCGGAAAAAAAATTGAACAGTTAAGTGGGTGGTTGCACGTGCATGCATGGGGACAGGGCACGCGAGACTGTGCACAACAGCGTGCACATTCATTTTTGGGATGGGAGACAAAAAAGGTTTGCCATCACTGTCTTAATCTATGCCTATATCTAATCTATATATCTACATCTACTGTATATATCATCTAATTATATCTGAACCCATTTTTCCAGTCTGTAAACATTCCCTAGAGGATTATATGGTATTTAATTGAAGAAGGAATGGATAAAACATTGTGCTGCTCATGCCACTTCTTAGACACTGTTAAAATGGACATCATCATCATCATCATCATCATCATCATCATCATCAATAATCCAGTTTCTTTTCAAGCCTGTCAAAGCCAAATCACAGCAAGCTTCTATTAAATCAATGCACATAGGATACAATGCATAGAAAAAGTCTTTCATGTTGACCTTGTTGGCATTATGGCTCATATGGTATACATAATTAGGTAAAAATTACTATCTGTTTTCAGGGTTGAAAAGGTTGATTGACATTTGTTTAACTTCAGCAGTTTCAATTACTGTAGTTCTTTGAAAATTAAAACACTACCAGAAACTTTAACCTATGCATTTACAGGTAAGGAGTGACATGATATGGAAAGACAGGGCCAAGTGGATTTATTTGTTTATTTATATTTTATACTTCTAAATAGCCCATCTCCCTTAAAGAGGGGCTCTGGGCAATGTACAATATAATATAATTGATAAGTAAAACAACATACAAAAGATGACATGAAATTTAAAGTAGATTAAAAATTTTAAAATTATAGATTAATGACAAACATCAAAAGGGTAAAAAAATATTCTAAAAAGCCCATTGGTTAGTACAAGGTAGAGAGACTCATCTGTCTAGTCCAATGGTTGAATGGTCTTCTTTGCCCCATGCCATGGAAGGCTGTAAGGCCAAATTTTGACCCCTTTGTGGAAGGCTGAGAGATTGGGGGATTTCTGGGGGCAGGATACTCCACAACTGAGGAACAGTGGCAGAGAAAGCCATTTTCTTAGACCCTTCCAGTCAAAATTATTTGATTGATGGGGTCTGCAGCACACCTTTCCTGCCTGATCGAGTGAGATGGGTTGATGAGATGGGGCAAAGTCAGTTCAACAGATAACCTGAGCTTATGCTGTTTAGGGCTTTATAGGTGACGCAATTTCCAAACCATATTATATGTGACCATTTCTCAGGCACTCAGTACAGCTTGTGCGGCTGCACTCTGTACCAACTGAAGTTTCCAAATACTTTTCAGAGGTCGACCCACATAGAGCCTGATGCAGTAATCCAATTCACATGAGTGACCAAGCATAGAGCTTCCCTGTTCAGGAAAGGTCATGGTTGTCACACAATGTGGAGTTGGGGAAAGAACTTGTTGGCTTCAGCCATGACCTGCTTATTGAGCAGCAGCCATGACTCCAAAAGGACCCTCAAGTTACACACTGGGTCTGTCTGGGGTGGTGCAACCCACTCCAAGACCAAAGATTGATTAACTGTTGGGTACAGAGGGGCCCCAGCCACTCCATTTTACTGAAGTTATTTTAATCTAATTTAGTATATTCCTTCCCCTTATAGTGGAATTGCTCGTTCTGGTTTTCTCCAGATGTGATGGACGTCACTTCCCAACATGGCTGTTCCCTTGCAAAGCATTAGATGCAAGGCACTGCCTTTCCAAATGATCCTGCACCTGGCTAGGAATATTGAGAATTCTGAGAATTCAATATATCTGGGGGCCACCAAATTAGGAAATGCTGTCTGGTGAGTTTCATAATTGCTTCTAATTCAGATGAATACTTTTTGGACCATAAGACACACCTGACCATAAGACGCACCCAGTTTTAGAGCAGGAAAACAAGAAAAAAATATTCTGAACCAAATAGTATAGGTATACTAAAATATTTAGCTCCGTCATTCTGAGAGTGTTTGCCCCCGCTCGTGCATGCGCTGGACAGCATTCGAACCATAAGATGCACCCTCATTTTCTCCCCACTTTTGCAGGAAAAAAGTGAGTCTTATGGTCCAAAATTTACGGTATACAGCTACAATACTTGGAGTCTCTGCTCTCTCTCTCTGTGTGTGTGTATGTGCAATGGTTTGAGAGGCTACACATCATCTGAAAGGCAATGAGTAATGTAGCTTTTGTTGATTTAAATGAGAAGTGAAGGTGCTCACTATTTCAAGTGTGGTTCTTGGTAACTAACAATATCAGCAGTTCCACTGTTCCTGAAGGCTGACTTTCTTTGACATTGATCTGGAAACCCTCTTGTTTCAAAACGGAACATTCTCTTAGGGTTTAATTTCAATCTAGTCTGCAGCCACAAAACTCACCCTGTGTTATTTCTCACCTCCAACTAGACAGCAACTTGGCTGCAGTAAATACTAGCCAGTGTGGTTTTTTCCCCCCCCAATGTTGCCATTCGGCGTAGGTACCTATTAAAATTATTCACAGTGCTGTTTTATTAAAGTAAGCACAGTGCTGGCAGAGAGCCATGCTACATAAATATCCCTTGGTTAAGACCTCATAAAGTAGAACATCCTGACTAATGTTAAAAATACCATATAACAAGATGTGTATGTCAGATTACATAAAAGTGAAAGTTAAAAGCAGATTAATGGAAAATTATTGCACCCTAAACCAACATAGATATGCACACAGAAAGACGTGCTATCGATTCTATGTATATGCTGCATGGTTCCCTGTCAGTGGAAAGCTTTCATAAATTAATCTGCTGGCTTTCTTGCTTTAACAAAAAGACAAAAAACAAAAAAAATAAGACAGGGTTTTTTTGTGGTTGTGGTTGTGGTACAAACACACACAAAAAAACCCTGTCTTTTTTTTTAGTATGTGTGTGTGTGTGTGTGTGTGTGTGTGTGTGTGTGTTTGTACCACAAACCAGGGGTGGGATTCAAAACTTTGAGCAAGTGGTTTACGGCCCAGTTGCTGAAATGGGCGTGGTTGTGGTGGGTTTGCCTATTCAGCCACCTGCACCATGGCGGAGGGAGCATTTTCGCCCTCCCAAGGCTCCTTTCCTCAAGCCTCTGGGAGGGTGAAAAAAAGAGCCTCGGTGGTTCACGGAGATAATGCCTCCTAAAGTACTACCAGCTGCCTGCAATTAGTGCAGGTTCGAGTCCCACCAGGCTCAAGGTTGACTCAGCCTTCTGTCCTTTCGAGGTAGGTAAAATGAGGACCCAGATTGTTGGGGGCAATAAGCTGACTTTGTAAAATGCTTCCAGAGGCCCTCCAGAGGCCAGTTTTGTGACTTCTGGGACTTCTAGTAGGCTCATTTTCACCTTCCCAAGGCTTCAAAGGGTTTCCTCAAGTCTCTGGGAAGGTGAAAAAGTCCTGCCCCAGGCTCTGGAGGTCCTTCAGGAGGCCTGTTTCTTGTTATTGTTCACTGCCCTGAGTCCCTTGGGAGAAGGGCGGTATGGAAGTTCAACAAAATAATTAAATAAATAAAGTGGTGGGTGTGAACAAGCATGAACACTTGAGAAATGCTTCTTAGTTATCACTCAATTTTTAGGGCCTTTAAATTAAAACCAATGAAGAGTTTTGCAGCTCCCTCAAGACCATCATATGTATTTTTCTTCTTCTGGGCCATAGTCCACATTGTCGGATGAGCACAGTCCTTTAAAGAAGAAATATTATGATACTGATTTATGACATCGCTCCATGCTATTTCTGCTAATATTTTCAAGCAGGGCCTGCTTTAAGCTAAGGCACTAATATGAGGTACCAAAGCTTAGGGAATACCAACATTGCCCTTCTTTCTGAATAATCCTAACAATGTACTTTTTTGCATCAGCCAAAGGTGATGCTATCCAGCAATGCGGCTGCAGGGTACCTTACACCCTTGAGCTGGCACTGTTTGCATCCTGGCACTGTACTGGCCAAACAGTGTATGACATTTGTGTTTCTTTGAGTGCATACGCAGGGTGTATTGTGCTGTGCAAAGTGTTTGAAAAGGCAGCTTTGCAAAAACACGTTGGGGCTAACAAAACAGCCTTTGCAAAACACTGGAGATCTATGTTCCATGAAAAGCTGCTGCAATGCTCTGAAGGTTCACATATGGACAGAACTGCTTTGCCTTGCAGACAGTCCCAGAAGGATTGTTGTCATGTGCAAACAACTAGGAAAAGTTTTCAAAGCAGCTGCATCAAGTCTTCTTTTGATGTTTCAAGGAGGAGAGTTTGCTCAAAACAAATGAACTGTGTCAAGCGTCCCTTTCATACGCTTTGCACAATGCCCTCTGTTTTTCACACACAAATGCAGAAAGACAAAATAAAAAAAAAGTCCATTTTTTTTTCTGCCACAGTTCTTATCACATCCTTGTTCCTCTACAACAGCAGGCTCTTTGGATTACATATACTTACTTATTTGGGCTTTCTTTGTGCAGAAAACAAGCCAGTAATTCTTTTCTGAACCTGATTATTTTGAAGGGGAATCTTCTCAAGATACCTCAAAAAAGCTCAAATTGGCAGAGTGGAGTTCCTCTTCAAACTTTTCATTGAACTGTCCCAATGGAATAGTAGCATGTCAGCTCTTAACCTGACAGCTCAGGGTTGTCATATAAAAAAAGTGAAACCAATTGCCAAATAATTTGTGACAAGTCTAAAGATATAAAAGAAGTCCTGTCACTAAAGAAGAGATTCCCCCCCACAAACACACACACATACACAACTCCATCAAATCCAATAATTTCCAGCAGAATTTAACCAGCTAGCTACCCAGGTGCCAAACAATGCATGCTTCAAGAAATCAGCTATTAGGTTTTTAATGAATAATATTACTGCTGCACAAAGCTGGTGAGTGGCCAATGGTGTCACTACGAAACATATATCTCGTTTATTATGCTGCTTTGAAGGCAACAGTTGTGGAGGAAAGCAGTATACAGTAGCCTATTTTCCATATTCAGTATGATTGCCATTATGAAATCAATCTCAAGTAACCTTTATTTAAAATGCAAAAGAAAAAAAAAAAAGCTTAGGCTGCCAGACAGATAAATTGGAAGTTTTGGTAAATGTTTAGAAAGGAATGTGGTGAGGAACAGTAAAATACATCATTATACTAGGGACAAAAATAATGGTATTAATACCTTCAAACTAAGATTTATTTGTGCTAGGGCGATCTATATTCAGATCAGAACCACAGGCTGACATGGACATCATTCGGCCTAATACATCATTTTGTAAGGGTAACATGAGAGCTAGCAATTTTTAAAGGCATATTGTGTAGAAATATCTGCAACCATGATAAACAAGAAACAAACAAAAATACTGCAGTGCTTTGCCAATATCTACCTTTGGGGTGGTTTTGGACTTTCCAGACTAGAATACAGATCTAATATTCTTTGGGCGGGGGTTTCTCTCTTCCAATTATTAATGAGGCCTGCCTTTATTTAGCTTCCAAATCCAGACAAGGTGCTAAAATACAGTGACAAAAAGCGACTAGAGAAAAAGAGCAGGAGGGAGAGAGGGAGGGGGTGATATCTCACAGTGAGCCTATTGGCTCCAGAAGCATCTATGTGCTATAAAGTAATGAGCTCAGTGAACAAGTGCATAATTTGCCAATGGAATGACTTAGGTTCATTCTCTGGCATCACCAGGGAAAGGGATGGGAAAAGGTGGGCAGCCAGAGCCATGGTGGTGCAGCAAGTAGCGTGCTGTATGTAATACTTAACTGCCAGCTGCCTGCAGTTAGGCAAGTTCAAATCTCACCAGGCTCACCAGACTCAGCCTTCCATCCTTCCAAGGACCCAGATTGTTGGGGACAATATGCTGACTCTGTAAACCTCTTCAGGAGAGTTAAAAGCCATGATAAGTGGTGTATAAGTCAAATGCTATTGCTATTAACTATGACAAGTCCTAGAAAATCAAGCAAATTTCAGAAGCATTCCAGAATAGATACGTTCTGTTGAACACTAGCCAGCATAGCTAGCATTAGATAATTCTAACCCTGCAGCTAGTTTTTGAGGTTGATGGATCAGGAAGAACTGAGACCAGGAACACAAGGCTTCAGATCCAAATTGAAGATCTTTTATTTACAGGTATTTACAGGAATAAGCAGCATCTTTAACAGAGAGCTCTGAGAGAGAGAAAGAGTTTTAGTGCAAGCATGGATCAGGCTTGCAAGCCTGCCTTATATAGGCTAGCATAGCCATTGGTGAACAGGTGCACAACAGCAACATTTAGGCATGAAACCCAGGCTTCTTCCAGACAGCCTGTTACCAGCTACGTGAGTGTGGTGTGACTCCCAGGCAGCCATCTTAATTCACATGACACATACATTTAAAATCAATTAATGAACACAAAAATATTTAACAGGTTCCAACGTCTACTAAGAGCTATTTCATTACTGCCTTCTGCTTTGCAAGAAGAGAAGAGAAAGCCAGTTTGGGGAGGAGGAGAGGGCCTATAGATCAATGTTTCCCAAATTCAAGTTGAGGTTCACACATATTAAAATGCCTAAGGTTGGGAAATGCTGCCATAGACAAAAGTATTAATATCCCCCTTTACTTTTGCCTATGACCCACTGTTTGCATTTGCCCCAGCTGCTTCCTAAGCAGTGGAAGATTGTGCTTAGCCTTTGTGTAGGCATTATTCCTTTGCATGGACTAAATGGTCTGATTTTCTATAGAACTTCTTCCCTTTCATTTATTGGGTTATTAACCTTCATAGTTTTGAGCAGAAATTGTGATTTCTCTGGCCTAATTCTTGAGATCCTGATGGGAGTGTTGTTGAGAGCAACAGTGCTCTTTGGAAATCATCTGTAATAAATGAATTTCAGCCTGAACAGCTGTTCCTGAACATTAGCCACCTGAAATCTCCAAAGGCTAGAAACTGGGTATGATTGCATTTATTTACAATTTTAGCATATACTCACATTAAAATAATTAATCCATAAACTAAGGGTCACTATTCAATAATAACAGCTATGCTATTTAGAATACCGAATTCTATATTACTTAGTCCTGTAGCAAAACATCTACTGATTTATTTAGCATTCTCTAAACTTAGAGATAGGAATTAGATGGCTACACTAGCCATATAATAGACAAATCAATAATCAGTAGCATTTCTTTTCTTTTCTTTTTGCAGAATTTAGTGGTTAACAATGCCTCTGAAAATAGATGAAAACTTAAGTTAGAAATTAAGCATGTTTAACTTCCAAACATCTGAATAGCATTCTTTACACAACTGAAAGCAGCAAGAATTTTAAAAGGGTCTAATTCTTGCAGATGATATCCTAATAGGCTGTGTCCTGATACAGAACATTAAGCTTCAGTTAATAACTAATAGATATACTTAGTAATAACAAAACACATGGGATTCTAATCAATCTATTGTAAAATCAGTGTCTTTAAGAAGAATTACTCCTCTATTGTCATGGGATATAATGCTGGATGTGCATCCAATCTGCATCACATTATTACAAGGAATGACAAGCCTATGATTGCTTCATGGTCTAGCTATTTCTTCTGTGTAATGCAAGACAAAGATATTGGAGCTGTACATAGACCGTACCTACACATACACCCATGAATAGACAAGCTACCCTTTTATATTATCATTGGGCTGGAACATGGTATACAAGTAGGTGTATGTATCTTGAAAATGGAAAAAAAAAACAGAACTTCAATATGCTGTAAAGGTAAGGATGCAAGAAATGTGACCCAGAAACCCTATAAGAATATACAATATTTTTGTGTTTCTCCAAGCTTCCTCTGGATGAATGACACCCCCCCCCCCCTCCTCCCTTATTCCTTCTTCAGGTCAGATTGTACACTTAAAGCTTGCACAGGCTTAAAAACTGATTTCATTCCTTGAAAGCCTGAAACCCTCTCCAAGTGGATGTCTCAAAGGTGCTTTT
>JANHFR010005471.1:327503-337646 GCA_032468015.1 Mimophis mahfalensis
CTTTCGAGGTAGGTAAAATGAGGACCCAGATTGTGGGGGCAATAAGCTGACTGTGTAAAATGCCGCTTTGGGGGGGGGGGAGAGCCCTAATGAGCAGGCATATGCATGGGATGAGGGCTGTTGCTAAAACACATTGTAAGCCAGCCTGAGTCTTCGGGGAAGGGCGGGATATAAATGGGATTAAAATAAAATAAATAAATAAAATAACATTCAGTTTTCTTTCCTCTAATATTCCTTCTGTCATCTCTGTACTGCATAAAAGAAAATACAGATCTTTGTTTTTAATGTTAGATTTTTGCAGCTATATACACTTGAATGTTTATATTTAATTTTAGAAGATACAGCTCACTCATTATTAATTAGCTCTGAATCAATAACATACATCAGATGCTTGATGGTTAGGAAAGTACTGACATTGATGGACATGCCATGTGACTATATATATCATTTGGGCATGAATATACTGGCATTGTTTGAGCATCTTTTGGGAGTGAATCTACTGGCTATGAAAATGGGAATTTATTTGACCATGAATTCAATGCAACACGGCTCCAAAGATTTGACAATAGTTCTTTGCCTGAGTTATCCAAGTATAAATAAAATTTGCCTGAAATTAGAAGTTTATAAAACCATTGTCCTCTATTAAGAAAAATGTATATTTTATTTGGCAAATGAAACCAAACATGGTAAAATGAGAACCCAGGGAGGAAATTTAATATCTGTGAACAGGGTAATATAGATGTGCAGAGAATATATTTGATTCTGTATTTCAATTTTACTTTTTAAATGGAGCAAATAGGATTACCTACCAGGAACATTTTTTCTTTTGGCACAGACTTTGGAAAGAATGCCGTCCACAGGCACTGTGCTGTCATCATGGAACTTTCCTTCCTTATATTATTATAGTTGGCATCGGGCATTTTAACCTATCAATTAAGGATCTCTCTGGATCAATTAATTATAACTTGAAAGAACTTGCACCTCTTGAGACAGCCTCTTATTGCTGTGCTTTGGGGCTAATCACTCTGTGAACATCGGTAGAAATCATGCAGTGACAGTCTGCAGCTGGCCATTCACCTGCATAATTATCAGATGCTTTCAGTTCCCTGAGCCTGGTCCTCAGAACATCTCTTGACATCCTTAGGGACTGATTTACCTCAGTGCCACAGGTTTCTAATTTGGGAGCAATGCTTTGCATGTTAGGCCCAGGACTATTATTACAAACATGCTAAGGATTTATAATCTTGTGTTTTAGACTTTTTATTCCCATGTGAATAAATTATCTGCAAAGCTATCTAAATGACCTGCAGTAGGTATCTTTTCCCTTCCCAGTCAGATGAGTCCGTTATATTGAGCAATGTAAATTGAACAAGATGCCAGTGTTTTATTCATTTGATTGTCTTGCTGTATTAGCAGGCCTGAGGAGAGGAGGTGCAGCTGGTATATTGTTCCAGGGCCCATGGAGCTCAAAGGGGGCCCATGAAGGGGAAATTTTAAATTTTTTTAATAAAACCATTTTTTTTTACAAAACCAAAGCCTTTGTGCCTTTTACACGTCACCCGTCGCTGCATCCAAGTGCAGCATGAGCCCGCAAGAGCAAAGACGTGGGAGAGAGAAGAAAGTAACTGCGCCTGCACCATGCCCACGTTGAATATGGCAGCATCCAGTGTTGCATCCCCACACTGAGCGTCATGAGCCCAGCCGCCTACCCACACTCAGCATGGCAGTCAAGGAAGCCTGGCAGAGGCCTCGATGGGCCAGCAGGAATTTGGTGGCACCTGGCCGGCAGCAAGACGAGGGGCTTCTGCTGCAGCTAACTACCGAGGAGGACAAAGCTGAGTACGGGTCAAGAGCCAGGGAGGGACAGCCTGGTTTCTGCTCCAGCAGGTGCTCTGGGAGGGCTGGACTATAACTCCCATCACCTCTCAGTGTCTTCAGCCTTCAGTTAGAAGGTTGAAGATACTGAGGGGTGAGGGGAGTTGTAGTTTACTGCTCCACCCACCTGCTGCTGAGGGTCCAAGCTTTGAAATGGAGCGGGTGCATATTAATCTTGTTCCAGCATGTAATAATCCTCTCGGTGGCCCTGTGTATTAGCGGAATGTATGACTTTTTCCTTCTGTTCTCAAATACTGTAAATGATTTTACCAAGCAGTCAAACTATTTTTTTCTTTCTCTATTCTAAATGTTTTTGGAAGGCATAGTTGGATTTGCCACTTCAGCATTGTCTTAATGCTTAAGAAGGTATGTAAGAGTAGTCTTATAATGCCCCAGAATGTCCCTATTGTTCTACTAAAGGGCAAGAAAACAAAATAATGAAACTTCAAAATAACAATTTCAAAACAAATACAACTTCACTTCTAAGAGTCTCAGTTTACTTAACTGCTTGTTTATTTACCTATGGTCTAGGATGAAATAATATAGTAGTCTTGGGTAAGCAACTTGAATGTTGGGGACCAATAGATATAAAATGATATATATGAGTCTCTCTTTTCTCTTTACCCATCTACTTGCCAGCTCCAAAACTAGATTGACAAGGTACATGGAAAATTGCTGTTGAAGGAGTCACAATTATTTTTGTTTTTTTAGATCCATATTATGGGCTTTATATTGATAAGCTAAAAGATGAATGTTCACATATGTAGGTGGTACTTCAAAAGAAATTGTTATGATCAGGCCTTCTATTTATTTGTTGCAATTTACTGTAAGCAGTAGATTTATCTTAGACAGTGTTCCCTAATCCCCAGTCCGTGGACTGGCACCAGAGTGCAGCATGCCAAAAACCAGGCCCTGCAAACACACAAAGGGGGATGCAGGCAGCACATTAAACCACCCCCACTTTGGTCCGTGTAAAAAGATCTCTCCACGGAACTGGTCCCTGGTGCCCAAAAGGTTGGGGACCAGTGATCTATAAGGAGTCTAGGGTTGGGTTTTTTGGTTTTTTTTGTGTGTGGGGGGGTGTTAGTTGTGAAGTCGTGTCTGACCCATCACGACCCATGAACAATGTTTCTCCAAGGCCTTCTTGTTCTCCATCATCCCCCGGAGTCCATTTAAGCTCTCACCAACTACTTCAGTGATTCCACCTACCTCATTCTCTATTGTCCCTTTCTTCTTTTGCCCTCAATCTTTCCCAACATTAGGTTCTTCTCTAGTGAGTCCTTCCTTCTCATTTGGTGTCCAGGTTTTTTTAGTCTTGCTAAAGAAAATCTTTGTAATCGTATCAGATCTGATTCTAGATACTTCCATTTCATGACAAAACTTTGAGTCAGCAATGGTAATTAATTACATACCTGCATTATTTGTACTGCTTCCAGGGTTAATACATATGATTATTTTCAGTCGGCTGGGATAAAAGCAAAAACAGAAGCTTTCAATCTTAAATAAATTGAAATTGTATTAGTTTTTAAAAGTTTTAATACTTTAAGGTTAACACTGAAGATAGCTTAAACAAAAGGTACAAACACACACTGGAGAAGTTGTATGTTAAGTTGCATTTACATTTCATTTATGAGGGCTAAAGTGCATCAGAGACTACTTCTATGATTTAGTTAGAACAAAAGCCTGATCTGCAAATGGATATATTTTTTCTATAGTAAATATACTTAGTCTGCCATTTTTAAGGCTTTCATATGCAGTCGAGTGTATTAACATAATGCAAACAAAAACTCCTATTAGGCAAACATGCAAAAAATGATGCTGTTTGTGAAGAAATGAGGAAATTGAGGCCAAAGCTAATGATATGGACAAGATGGGATTAGATTCTCTGGAGACAAAATGAATTGTTACTTATTTTCTTCATCAATGGCAACGACATGACTTGTGAGGATGTAATTCAAACTGTGCCAGTGAAAAGTTACTTTTCATCATGTGACATACCGGTACATTGTTCCTTTTAGCTAATTCCAGTTCTCTAGTTATGTAGATGTATTTGTTAAAATAGTTTATGGTTGGTTGGATCTTTGGATTTGACTCTGATGAATAATGAAGACTTCAAGTTTGAATGTAACTAATTTATGGGTATTTATTATATACAGAAAACAGTAAAATAAAATAAAGAACCTGTACAAAATACATGCCTATGGCCTTCAGATAAATTACCTCAGTAATCACAAATCCTATCTGTTGTTCTGTTATATCTATCTATCTATCTATCTATCTATCTATCTATCTATCTATCTATCTATCTATCTCAACAAGTACTACAGTACATGTGACGAGGACTCCTCAAAGAGAGGTTCTTAGGTTCACTCTTTTATAGTCTCTGATGGCTCCACTCCAGCCAATAGGAGATGGCCACATGGCTATCTGCCATTTATGTATGAGCCTGGCACAGCAACCCCTGACATATTTGTCAATAGAACTACATTGTCATCACATATTTAAGTGGTGATCAGGTGGTTAGGGAAATTTGCTAAATAGAACAGCTGAGGACAAATATGTGTGTTTAAATGTTACAGTGAAAATGCTCATTGTCGATATATATGGCAATAAATGATTGCACATTATTTAGCCATGGAAGTGATTTAAGTTTATTTATTTTGACAAGCAGTAATATGTATTTTCCTTCCTTCCTATATTACTTTGTTTTGCTCTAGTTTGCTCCAGGGAGTCATCTGTCTTCATTGTTTTTGTGATTATGAGTGAAAGGATTGTTTTTGTTGCGGTAACTTTCACACCATATCTTTTCTACAAGGCAGAAGTTGTTTTTTGTTGTTGTTGTTTTGGTATCATTTGGCAAGTGAGGTGCAATGATAAAAATAACTGCTTTTTCTTTTAATTTGTTTTGTGTAGGACTATTTAGTATCTTCAGCACCCCAAATTTATTTCTAATATGAAACAGGAAGAAAATCCTGCTACTTCCTGAACTACTCCCAGTCACCAAGCCTCCAAATCTCATTGGAATTTAGCAAAAGAAACCTGCGTTAGCTTTTGGGAAATCATCAATAAATAAATAAATTGGAAATACATCATTAACCCAACAACCACAAAATAAAGTTTTACTGGTTTGAAAACTTCAGTTTTATTTCATTATATTCACATGGTTACTCAGCATATAGGTATTTGATTCCTGTTTACAATTTCTAATTTATCATACTTATGGTCTTTTATTCAGTTACAAAACTATGTTGGAATGCTGTGACTTTGTTTTTACTGTGAGTGTAGAATTGCTCCTTTTTAAAATAAGAAATACTACAATTTATAACTGAACACTCTTACTTCTTACTGGGCTTTCAGGTGAATTTGGTGACAATTTTTTAAAAACACGGGCAGGGGAGCGTTGGTTTTCCCTTTTTGAGGATTTTTTGTGGCCTTTTCTTTCTTTTTTTTTTGAGAACAAAGCTTACCTGTAGGAAATTCAGATTAAGGGCAGTTAAGAAGCAGATGAGCTACATAGGCATTAAATTCTGCAGTCATACCACATATCAGTTTCTTCCAGATGCCATTGGGAAACTGAGATAAATGCTGCAGCATTTTCTGTGTTGACATGGTGTTCGCCTGTCTGACTGCATCTTCCCAACAGACAGCACTGAAGCAATTACAAAATAAAAAGACATCTGTGCCAAGGCTTGGCTAGTCAAAGAAGGACAAACTCTTGTGTTTAAGGGTATAGAATCCAATCAATGAAAACGTCTGGACCTGTTAGTACCTAAGGATCTGAAGGCCACTGGGAAACTCAGAGAGGGTCTTTTGTTGTATAGATAGAAAAGAGGCCCAAACAGTGACACTTAGGAGGAAAAGGGTCAGCCAGTAGGATCATCCATCTTCCTCAGTGGCAGCATTCTGTCAGCTTCTAACCCCACTCAGCAGAGGATCTAAACCTCTATTGTTGACACCAGCCAATTCCCAGCCAAGTGTAAATGAAGTTAATATTCACTGACCTTATGCATACCCGATGAAGGCCCTTAGTGTCATCTTGGAAATAATGTTATCTGACACTTCAAAAGCAAGTGCTGCCAGTTTGTGTATTTTTGTGTGTGTGCTGTGCAAGTAAGCAGAACTGTGTTGTTCAGCTATCAAATTGTTTCTCTCCCTTGATATGTATTATCATTAAGAAAATATTTTTTTACTCTGAATCAGCCTAAATATAACGTAGGGTTTTGTTGGTTAGTTGGCAAGTCACTGATAAAATGCTCTACTAATATGTAATATGCTGTACTAGTATATAATAAAAGATTGTCATGGATGAAATTCTTAGTAAGGATATGTGCTAATACGGTTAACTACATAGTTGTAAAGCTTAAATATCTGTTTAAGTACAAGATACATTTGAACATTTTTTCTCTCTGAAAGTAAGCATGCTGAAAGCAACTGATTGTTGCTCTTCTTTCTGTTCATTTTTCTTCTGATTGCGTGGAACCTTATTTTTAAATAAGAATGAGCATAAATTAGTTTAAGAACTGAGAAACCTTTGAATAAAAAAAAAACAAACAATCAAAAGTGATTTTATTAAAACGCCAGTTCTTTTTTTCCAAATAGAAACTTTGTAACTAATTTCTCTGATATTCAGGATAAAATAAAAATGCAGTATATGTTGATTAGGATGACCTTTTCTGTTTTTTTTTTGGGGGGGGGGTTCAGTGAGAATGCATAAAATGTATAAGATGTTGCTGGACATATTAATCAGTTTTGAAATTGTTCCCTTAAAGTGGTTTAGCATTAACTTGGAATGGATCAAGTATTTCTTGCATATCTTTTATATTCTTTGTTTAACTTTGTGGTAACTTTGCTTTTCCTTATTTGTTCTTTTTCTGGAAAAAATAAATGTTATTAGCCATCTGGATGATTACTATTTACATTTTAAAAAAACTCCAAATAATGGAAACATCCAATCAGTTGATTTTTATTGCCAAAGCATGATGGTATTTATGTGATTTAAATTGCAAGATGCTCTTGGAATCCTAAATAAAGTAGAATTACATTATTATTTTAACCTACTGCTTAAAAGGATATTGAATTAAACTACTGACACATGGATTAAAACTAAATCACTTCTTTCATTCATTTTTCATAAATATTTACGTATTATTGGCAAAGTTCCTGTGTCAGAGTAATTTTATGATCAGTTGTAAATCACTGTGTATAGAACTACACAGTTCAGTCTCATTTACCTGAGTGGTCAGAATTAATTGATTAAAGATTGCCAGAAAATTTCCATGTTGTCACCTTGAGTTCCTTGGTAAAAAGGAAGCTTATAATACAATAAATAGGAAAAAAAAGTTTTAAGATATACTTAAAAAATTTCAACACATTTAATTATAGAAAAACAATTAGAAGTCTGGTATATTAGATTATTGTTTATGCAGTGGAAACTGGTTTATTTTCAAGTCATTGTCCCACTAAATTTTTCTCTGATTTTGTCACTTATTAATTCTAAATCCATGAACAGTGTTTTTCTTCCTATGAGATTGTTTGATCAAAGGCAGGTAGCTAAAGTAATTGCTACCGGTAGATATAAAGTAATCTCAATAGCATAATTTTCTTTAATTATCAGCAAAAGCTTTGCAGCATGGCAAAATCTCACAAATGTATTGTGACATAAATTTCTATGGACTGCTCTATATTAATGAGTTAATTTGATACATATTTTTGAGTTAAAGTGTTCATTATGAACAATACATTTATTCCATTTTATGCATTAGCCTATGAACTACATATAAAGTTAGTTCATTAAAAATGTGGACTCAAAACAATCCTCTTACATTCTTATTACAATTATTTTTGCAAATTATGTATCAGATTAAAATCTTAAAGGCATTCTTTCCTTTATGAATTGTTCTGTGTATGAGTGATACTACAAAATATTTTAAAAACATAATACAGACTCACTTTAGGCTTAACTAAATAATATTTCCAATAAAATCTAGATAGACAGAAATAATGTCATTATTTTATTCTGCTTATGTTAAATCTCACATGGAATACCACACTAAATTCTTGATACCACATTTTAAAAGTGGATTGATCATCAGGAGAACAAAACAACTTCTGAAAAATGTTAAGATATTATTTAATAACAATATTGGTGTTTTATTATGGAATGGTTTTTAAAGTTTATTACTTATGATGATTTATTTTTATTGTATGCTACCAGAGTCACATTTGAGAGATGCAGGCTCTATATAAATGGGATGGATGGATGAAAACGTTGGATATCGTTAGATTACAGAATAAGTAGTATATGATACAATTGCTATACTCAAACATTTGAAAAACCTTATCAAAGCTGGAACAATTCTACTCCACTGTTTACTAATCTAGAAAGGAGGGAGATAAAAGTAATTTCAGCAACAGAGCTTGCTGGTAAATCAACAGAGTGGGAAGATACCAATTTGGCATTCTAATTAGTACTGTTTTCATATTGTAACTGACTAGCTACATATACATTTTGTATAGTTAAAGGATAAATATAAACAACACAATTTTATAGTCAAAGATTGAGTTACTTTATTTTATTTTATTTTTTTATTTTTGAAAAAAAATCTATTGAAGTATTTTTTTGTTTTCAATATTGAATAGGTGTTTTGCTTTTTTTGATCTAGTTTTCAAAATGTTAGTGTCTTCATAGGCCAGAAACCAAACAAGTGATCCTCGAATAATGCAAATGGAAAGTGTTTGGTTAAAGGAACACTTCTGTTTGTTTTTCCCGTAAAGAAAAGAAGTGAAGATTCTTTGTACTAAATGTCAGCAAAAGATTCATTACAACAATAGTGACATCTCTAGCTGTGAATTGTGAATTTTTGAGGAACTGGCAGTTGTTGTTTTTTTCCCTCTTTGGAGCTGTCTAAGGGAAAGATAAACTAGTATTACCAACAATTGTTTCAATATTGCCTCTCTTGCCAGCTTTAATTTGCCACTCTGTCCAGTACTTCCTACCAAGAGATTTAAGCAAAACTTCATGTAGGGAATGTGAAGATAACATATCCTGAAGAGTTAGAATTATTTTTATCCTGATTAATCTTACTGGCAGTGGGGCAAGATTCTAAAAGGCAAACTTTGACCCATTTCTGTAATTCAGAATAATAGGTAATTTTCACCTTTTCTTTCTCTGGGTCTCTGTAGGAAAGGTCTTTATGGATTGGAGTTCAACATGTATTGCATTGTCAGCACAGCTGTGATTTCTCTGACAGTTATATCAGTAGAAAAAGGGAAAGGAGAAAAATGGAATTAAAGCATGAAAAATTGCTTTGTTCTCTAGAGTTCTAGGAAATGGGTTTTTGAAGCTCCATGCAACCTTTAGCACCTCTGAAGATAATTATATTCACAAAGAATAAACATCAAAATTGCATTTGAAAAATTTAATATTGTAGGAGAAAAGACAAAATTAAATCTATTGCGAGTATAGATAGAATATTTTATAATGAGTAGTCTGTGTTATTCAATTAAAAGTTTAATTGTCTAATATCAGCTTGAAACAGGCAATTAAGTATATCCTAATATGTTAAAATAAAAAGTTTCTGTGGACCAATTGATCGGATAATTTAGAGCTGAGGTTTCACAAGGAATACGTTGTCCATTACATTTGTGAGTATAAGCAAATATTTTCTTCATTTCCCTCAGTTTTTTATTTTTAAAACCTACAACAATAATATGTCTAAAATATTCATTTTTGAGGATAGATGTTTATTGTGCTAGATTATCCTGGTAAGAATACTCAAATTTATTATATGCAGATTATGAGAAACTTGTAAACAACATTTTGTTTGCTGTATTTTTAAGATGTTTATTAGTTCAAAAGCATTATCAGATTGACATGCCATTACAGCTTTATTTACAGAAAATTGGCTATGCAATTTGAGTCAGTGACACCTACATGAAAATAATGATATACCCTTAACATCCACCAAGATCAGAGGTCGGCAAAGTGCAGCTCGAGAGCCGCATGTGGCTCTTTGGGGCCTCAGCTGTGGCTCTCTGACCACACTGGCTGGCCCCGCCCCTCGGCTTTCCCAGCCTTGACTTGAGAAGATTAAGGGTGACAGTGGAGGATGGAGAAGCAGCTGCCCCTTGTTAGTGCTGGGCGTTCCTATGGAAAGGGGGATGGGCCAGCAGCGCCAAGCCCAGCCGCTCACTTTTGAGGAAGTTCTCCCTCCCAGCCAGTTCGCTACATTATAAGTGTGGGGGGGCACATGCGGGGAGAACTCCCTC
>JANHFR010005472.1:5829-18131 GCA_032468015.1 Mimophis mahfalensis
GATTTGTGCTTAACAGATTGTAAGCCGCCCTGAGTCTCCGGAGAAGGGCGGCATATAAATGGGATTAAAAAACAAAAACAAAAAACTTCTTTGCTCCCTAGAATAGAGTTACTCCCTTTTCACTAGCAGCATGCCTTGTGTCTTATCTGAGATACTATGGCTTGGGAAAGGGTTCCAGAAAATTCTTTTAACAGAATGAATAGTACACAAAGAAAAATCATAATCTATTCTCCATTGTCCCAGAGTACAGGACACAGAACAATGGTTTTAATTCACAAAATCTAAACTGAAACTAAGTTTAAGGAAAACTGCCTAAAAGTAAGAGCATTTCAACAGTGAAATTAATTATCCAAAGCGGTAGGTGTCTATGAGATTCTCAGTCATAGTCCCAAAGGCGCTTTTTCAAGAAGCAAATGGACTTTCCATTGAAGACATTTCACTTCTCATCCAAGAAGCTTCTTCAGCTCTGAAGTGGTAATGGGTTCAGAGACTGAATAGCCTTGTTTCCAGAATAAAGAGGTTTCTGCCTGGAACAAGGGGTTTGGATCTGATGTCCTAACCCTCAAAATCTATCATAATAGCCATGAGTTATAGTATTTCTGGGGAAGTTATATTCATTATGAATCTGCTTGGCTCCCTATGGGTATGGCTTTTTAGGCAGTGGCCATTTCAGGGTATTTGTTTAGCGTGTTTTTAAAAATAAAAGATGGTGGGAAGGGCCACCTTAATTAATATGAATTAAAGCCATCTGACTTTAAAATTGATGGGAGAAGCCCACCTCCTTTCCTCTGACCTGGATTGGTAGCTCAAAAATGCCAATGCACCGAGTATGAAGAAGGAACAGCTGCTGAGGCCCTTTTGCTGTCTCAGGAAATCTGACAGCCCTGGGAGCCAGGCTGGTGGCTAATTATAAACTCATGCTTGGTGTACTTGTGTCTGGGGGAGGGCAACTGCCAGCCCCTCAGCCCTACACTACACTGAGAAGATTGGGTCAACTGAAGCAAGAGATTCAGAGGGGGCTTGAGCTTCCCTGGGGCTGGGGAAGGGGGCCTAGCTGTGGGGCAAAGAAGAGGCAGAAGGGACAAGAGAAGTCTGGTTCAAGGAGGCAAGAAGGAGAGTTATTATGGAGCCCATCTCTGCCCAAGAGGATAGCCTGAAGAAGAAGCAGCAGAAGGAGAAAGCTAAGAAAACTGCTCTGGAACTTCCACCCAGGCCACCCCGCTCGCTGCTATGCCTCACGCTCCAGAACCCAGTGCGGAAGGCTTGCATTGCCATTGTGGAATGGAAGTATCCTTTGGGGGGGAAATGTGGGGGAACGATTTGTACTTGGCCTGGGGACCAGCAACCAGGTGTAAACAACTGAAGCTTGGAGGAAGCAAGGCAAAGAGGAAAGTCAGAGAAATATTGCTTAACAATGCAACTCTTTTGTGACCACGATTTATAGAGCAAATTCTGTTTATGGTCTCTAGAAATGCAGGGATGGAGTCAGATTAGGTATTGGTCTTTGTGTCTTAGGCACCAACAAACAGCGAAGTCAAGCATTTATGTTGACCCTGCCTTCAAATGATGCGTAACTCAGGAAGTACTATAATACTGTAAACATGTATTTACTAATGTTGTAATATCTCTAAAGCGGTCCTAAATGCCGATTTTGAAATAGAAGATCTGAATGCAGCCGAGATGGTTCATTTGTCTGGCTCCTCCACTGAATTACGCTGAGTTCAGAAATAGCTGCCTGTCCCTTCTCAACTGATTTTATAACTGAGGGGATATAATAGTCGGGGTCAGAGAATCTTAAGCAGGAAAGCTCTTTACAAAAACACCAACAATTCCGCCCCCCCCCCCTCTGAAGCTGCAGGATAGTTTTGTTCTGATTCAAAATCTAATTGATCATCATATAATGTCTTGTTTAAAATTTCTGTTCCGTTTGGTTCATTTGCTTGTAGCACATGAGTTATTTTATCCTAGTGTTTGTTGAATGGTGATACAGATTCTTATTCTCTCTTATTCTTTGTGTTGGACTATAACCTGGATAAGACTGATTTGTACAGTCATATTATGTGAAATGTGTCTAGACTAAAGTTAGAAGAATATGGGCAGAGGTTTGGATGAGGTGATCTTCCTAAAGTCCTGTTGAACATCATAGTTGTAATCTAAATGTAAAAAAAAAAATTATTGATCAGAAAAATAGTCATATTGTCATGAGTCACAGAATATAGTGTACATCCAGTAAGCTATTTCAAAGAAACAAATGAAATAGGGCAAATATTAATAAAGGTAACCCTTGACTTAACAACAGTTCCTTTTGTGATCGTTCAAAGTTACAACAGTTCTGAAAAAGTGACTTATGAACATTTTTCAAATTTATTACCAACAACATCCCCATGGTCATGTGATCAAAATTCAGATGCTTGGCAACTGACTCATATTTATGACAATTGTAATGTTCCAGGATCATGTTTTGCAACCTGACAAGCAAAGTCAATGGGAAAGCAAGAATCGCTTTACAACCATGTTACTTTTAATAAATGCAGTGATTCACTTAACAACTGTAGCAAGAAAGGTTGTAAAATGGGGCAAAACTTAAAAATGTCTCACTTAGCAACAGAAATTTTGGGCTCAATGGTGGTGATAAATTGAGAACTACCTGTATTAGTTAATGGATAGACAAAAGAAAATGAATTTTTATCCTTTCCCTGTCTATATTTGGATAAAAACATGTGGCAAAACAAGCAGACTTTAAATTGTCTTGTAATTTGAACACTGAAGCAACTAATTCTAAGTGATGCCATGTTTCAGGCATGTGATGTGGTAGGAAAGTGGAGAATTGTTCAGTTCTTCTCTCAAAGAAATATATAAATCTTGGCCCAGCTATGGATAACCAATAGCAAAAATTTCATCACCTGGAAAACTGCTGCAAATGAGTCTGTAGGAAAGAGATGTTAGCAAATTATTGGCAAATTAGCTGCAGGTCTTAGAATACAACTGGGAATGTGAGCTAGAGAGCCAGTTTGGTGAAGTGGTTAAGGTACCAGTCTAAAAAACAGGAGATTGTGAGTTATAGTACTATTTTAGGCATGAAACTGAGTGACTTTGGGTCAATCAGACTCTTTCAGTTCAATTCACTTCATAGAGTTGCTGTCATGTGGAAAATAGGAGAAATGATTAATAGGTGTGATAATAACTCCTTTGAGTTATTTATTGAAGTAATAAAAGCAGCAAATAAATAAACTAGGTTATTCCTTCTTCATATTACACATTCCTTCTTTCCTTCCTGATTTCCACCCTAGTTCTACCCCTTGAACCAAGTGACCCCCCCCCCCAAAAAAAATTTCAGCCCTACCCTAGCACCATAATGGCCTCTTGTGGCCCTGCCCCTCTTGTAGCCCTGCCCTTCAAATGTTGCCCACCCTTGACTTAGTGTAATGTGCGAACCCACCATATTTCAAATAGTGACTCTGCTAATGGCTACAAAGTGACAACAGATTGATGCCATGATAAACAGGTTTGATAGCAGCATCTGGGCCAGTTTGAATATGCCAAGACTCATTGGCACTAATGCTGGTTACTATGGTATTCTTTCTTCTTTATAAAATAGCAGAGATAGAAATACATAAGGAAAAAATGGAACGGGACCCTAGAATCATGCATATGGCTATCCAAAGTTTACTTCTTGCCAGGCATTGGTAAAATAATAAGTCCAAGGTCTATAATTATCATTTTCACAGGTAAAGGACTTTCTTTGGAATGGGACTTGCTGGATGCATCTGGAATTTTGAGAGGATCTGTGATTTTAGAGGGGAAATTCATGAAATGGCTGTCATGGTAGCAACTGTCAGTTATAAAACACCATCTATTTATTGGAAGACATTTTGATCATATTTGTCTGTGTCCTAAATTCTAGCCTTCCAAGAAATGCTATTTCCCAGTTTACATCCCTTTTTTCTAATAATGCCTGTAAGAGCCAATATGGAGCCCTAAAACAATGTGGGGAATAAAGACAATGCTGGAAGTAACGTTGTGCTTTGTTCTACAACTTACTGAAAAGTGAGGGAGATAATGTAGCTATCCCTAAATGAGGTATACAGCGTCAATACAGTGGAACCTCGGGTCGTGAATGCTTTAGTTCGCAACCAATTTGGGTTCTGAACAAAAATCCTAGCTGAGTTTTGAATCAGTTTACGATCCAAAACTCGGCTTCTGAACAAAAAACAGCATGGAAAGCTTCCTTTCTGCACTGATTTCCCATCTGCGCGTGTGCAGAATTGCTTGCACATGCACAGTAGGCGTCATTTCAGGACGCGACCAATTCAGGTCACTAATGCAATCCTGGAACGGATTGCGTTCGCAACCCGAGGTTCCACTGCATACCCTGGGGCATGAGGTTGCCTATCTCCTCTAGACTAATTTGAAATGCTTCAAGTAGTTCAAGAGGGCTATGTAAGTATTTTAAAAGTACAGGTAGTCCTCAACTTATAACCACAAATGAGCCCAAAATTTCTGTTTCTTGTTAAGTGAGTTTTGCCCCATTTTACAATCTTCCTTGCCACAGTTGTTAAGTGAATAATTGCAGTTAAATTAGTAACATGGTTGTTAAGTGAATCTGACTTCCCCATTGACTTCACTTGTCAGAAGGTCTCAAAAAATGTTTACACAAGCCTGGGACCCTGCAACCACCATAAATATGAAACAGTTGCCAAGCTGACGTGACCATGAGGATGCTGCAAGGGCCATGAGAGTGAAAAATAGTCATAAGCCATTTTTTGCAGTACCATTTTCACTTTGAATGCTTACTAAATGAACTGTTGTAAGTCGAGGACTATCTGTAATATTGATCCAATGATCCTGCTGCATATCTTGATTTGAAGACTGTGGGCAGAAATTTCGGGACTTAAGTTAACCAAAAGAAAGCGGCAGTACTAATGCAAGGTCTTTGAAATAATTCAACAGCTCATCAAATACCCTTTTTGCCTGTAGGATTATATTGCTGTGGAAGTACAGAAAATTAAACAAACATTATCCAGGGAATTCTAAATGGAAGGCAGTGACGTTTGTCTTTAGGATCAACCAGAAGAGCAGAGGCAAATACTATAAACCTGGAAAAGGCAAGAAAATAACCTGATAAATGCCTTCTCAAAGTATTTGTGCATCTCATACACACACCAGCTGTATATGCCTCCATTTCTTTCCTTATCACAGCTGCTTGGTGCTTTCACTGTCCATCATTTTACTAATTGCTCTAACACAGGGGTGTCAAACTCACGGTGTCATGGCAGTGTCATGAGATGTATTGGGACCTTTTCCCCCTTTCTTAAACCGGGTAGGGCCAGCACATGACGCATCCGGCCCGCGGCCCAGGAGTTTGACACCCCTGATCTAACACATCTCTTCTCCTAATTTAGCCATATGGATATAGTGCCTAGTTTTCATTCTTCGGGCTAACAATCAGTTTGCGCTGAATGTAAAATCTAATCTTAGAGCTCATTCAGTGAGTACAAAATTGCCTCTTTTAAAGGGAGGTGCACCCTGATTCCTTTGGTTTTGGTCACTGACAGTATGAATTTTTGGAGAGGGAATCCAATTTATAAACTGAGTACTTTCAAATTGAAAATATATATTACATACAGCATGGATATAATTTTAGTGTTCACGTAAGGTTTCTTCTTACAAACTATTTATTTCTTTTGTAATTGAACAATTGCTCCTTCCCCATGCTAATGCAAATGCTATTTCTCATCTTTGTATTTTCAATTTCTTTTTGACTTTCCTTGTTTCTCTAAGGTCCAGTTTATGGTATTGAACTTGGTAAGAATAAATCAGAAAATCTGAGACCAGAACAATAATTTATGTTCTATATGTTGATCTATCCATCCATTTGTGGCAATGTCCTTCTAATGCTTATTCCATTCTTCTTCCTTTCTGGTTTTGTTTTTTTGTCAATCAATTCCTTTCCTTGCCAGTTTTGTGTTTTATTTAATCAGCATTTTCAGGATTCGCTAGGATATAAATTATTTTCTTACCCTTGAAAGGTCAGTTGCTTATTCTTTCTCAGGCTTTTTTCTTATTGAGGCATAATATTTCTTGTTGGGGAAAATATACTATTTCATATTACTTAAAGTAAACCCAGCTGTGTAATTTCATGAAAACTCTACAACAATGATTTCCTATTGTAGTCTTGTAAGATTTCTAGCCAATGCCAATGGGCCTGGGATTTCCTTGTGGTCTCCCTTAATTCATATATGTGTATGTCTATATCTATGTATACATACACACTTACAGATATATACATATCTGTATCTGTGTCCACAGGTAGTCCTCAACTTACAGCAGTCCATTTAGTGACTGTTCAATGTTACAACAGCACTGGAAAGAATTGACTTATGACTGTTTTTCACAGTTAGGACCTTTGCAGCATCCCTGCAATCATGTGAACAAAATTCAGATGTTTGGCACCTGGTTCATATTTATGACCATTGCTGTCTCCCAAAGTCATGTGATCACCTTTTGTTACCTTCTGACAAGCAAATTCAATTGGGAAACCAGATTCCCTTAACAGGTGGGCTATTGACATCAACTGCAGTAATTCACTTAACATCTGGTTGTAAAATGGGGCAAAACTCAATTAACAAATGTCTCACTTAGCAACAAAAATTTTGGGCTCCATTGTGGTTGTAAGTTGAGGTCTACTGTATATATTTATATCTACACATGCACATACATGCACATATCCAAGGTTTTATTATTTCTCAATTGTAGAAAAAAGGAGAGTTTAACTTTTAAATAACAGCCACCTGGAGTTTTGAAACCAAATTAGTTAGTCACAGTTTCTGTTCTGAGTGATTTTTGACATTTCTCTTGTGGATACCACAAGCTGCTATATTATAATTTCTCAGAATGTCTCTTTTCTTTCTTCATAGTTACAAAAATCTAAATGACACCAAGAGCTGCCTAGAATTACACAGTGAATTTTTTCTTGTATATCAAAAAGCAACTCGGTAGAGTCATTTTAAATGGAAGAGTTGTGAAGGGAAAAATGCTTATTTACTATGTCATTTCAAGATTTAAACTTTTTTATCTAGTCGCAATCTGATGCTTAACTATGAATCTATCCATCATAACTTTGCTGGCTGATATTGTTTGGGGTCATATCAGTACATTTGTGGAAAGCAACCACCACTTATCATAAATCTGACAACAGCTACCGTATTAAGCAAATTTAGACTCACATTTGAGAATGCACTGAAGCCCTATTGGTCACCTTTTCATTTATGGTTGGATTTGTCTCACAATTTACCATGTGTAGTTATGTTGTTATATATCTAGTCTCTGCACCATGTTGAGTCTCTGGGGTAGGAGTGAGTTTTTAACCTCTTTGATATGGATGGAAAGCACATTTATCAACTCTCTAAGCCAAGAGTTCAGTCATGACAGACAGAAAAGGAGACAGTGAAATGTGTGTGAGAGTAAGAGAGAATTAGAGGAAGCCCTTTGCATCAAGTTACATTCATTATATGCATCTCAAAGACCCCCACATGCCCGCAGCTAATAAACTATGTCACAGTCAGAAAATGTTTTATCATAGATTAGAGGTCCTTTTGCTCCAGCCAGGAAAGTAACCTTTCAGAGTATTGCCAGAATAAAGTGTGTTGGGTTCCAGTGTAGCCAAGGATCATCACACTTCTGAGTGTTAACTAGGACACTCTCTCCACAGTATCATTTCCACAATAAATTATATATAATTTAATTTAAAGAAAGTTTAAAACAAAAGCCAATTAAGTGCCTTAGCTCTTAACTAGATAATCCCTTGCAAAGCTAAGCAGGGTAAAACAGGATTATAATTTGGATGCAGGAACTACTAAAAATCTCCCAGCTGCAGACCAGACTGGGAAGTTCCCAAAACATCCTGGGAGAAATCAGTGGCAACTGACTTATGCATAGTTGCCAAGGAAACTATATGGTTGAGACAGTGAAGTCACCAGCAGTTGAGTTCAGTTCAAGTTAGTCTTTATTTTTTTACCTAAATGTGGAAAAAGAGAAGAATTTTACGCAATACCATTCAACGGAGAATATTGCTATATAACTAGTCCTCAATTTACGACCACAATTGAGCCCAAATTTTATGTTGTTAAGTGAGAAATTTGTAAAGTAAACTTGCTCCATTCTACGACTTTTCTTGCCTCATTTGTTAAGTGAATCTGGCTTCCCCATTGACTTTGCTTGTCAGAAGGTCGCAAAAGGGGATCACATGACTCCAGGACATTGCAACTGTCAGTTGCCAAACCTCTAAATGTAAGACCATGGGGATGCTGCAAAGGTCATAAGTGTGAAAAATGGTCATAAGTCACTTTTTTCAGGGCCATTGTAGCTTTGAACAGTCACTAAATGAACTATTGTAAAATGAGGACTATCTGTACTTACTGTCTTCTGTGTGTGTCTTTTTGTTCAGTCTACAAATTCTCATTAATTAATATTTCTAATCAACCAATATATAGTCTAACATGCATACCAGAGTAGACTTTCGTACAGTACTTATTCTTTCATACAAATATTGGAAGTACAGTTCCCAGAATCCTCAAGAATGGTTGACTTAAGTGGTAAGCACTAGGATGTGAAAAGACCGACTAACATACCATTATTGTTTCTATTATTTATTGTTATTCCTATTATTACAGTCAAACCATATAGTCTATCTAAATATTCCTTAACAAGCATCTTTAGGCCCTTTGAAACCATCATCCTATTAACTATCTTTGCCAACTGTATTGCACTGGCTATCTATCTGCCCATGCCTGAAGATGATACCAACAAAGTAAATTCCAGACTCGTAAGTCACTCTAATTTCTTTTACTCACTTTCTTTTTTGTCACCATTAACCTATGCAGAGCATGCTAGCTGAGGAATTCTTGGAGCTGAAGCTCACACATCTTAAAGTTGCTAAGGCAGAAAAGCTCTGCTTAAAGAGTGCTGGAGAACAGACTACTGTGTTACTTTGGAGCAGGGCAAAATAGAACGCTATTTTCTTTTCACTGGCAGGGAAGGAAACAGGTTTAAACGTTGATGTTTGAACTATATATCTGTAAAAGTGAAGGAAAGCTTGGGAACTTTCTAAAGAATTTTTGTGTTTATTTTTTAATGTTTCATAATAACTAGAAATATTGGTTTCAGAGGAAGTATGAATTTGTGTATCTGTGTGCAAATTTGTGACATAAATAAAGGGCATGCATAAATGTGTTTTATTTTTCTCTCTCTTTTTTTTTTTTTTACTTAGGATAGGAGTAAATTATCTAGGTACAAAATGACTTGTCCAAAGATCCAGGGGACTTTATTCTTATATAGCTTTGGGGGTGGGGGTGGTTTTACTATCTGCAGTAGTGTACATTGTCCCTTGATTCCATCCTTCCTTTGTTCACGAGCATTTGGTAGCAGGTGTGCAGATGCTTTATATAACTGTTAGCATACTTTTTTGGGAATTGCAAAACAGGCGAATGTTTTTCATTTGGAAATGTGTGTGCGGTTTTTTTTCTGCTTATCTTCTCAGCTTTCCTATTCAGTATAGAAGTAACATTTTTCCTAGGTATAAACAGAGTGGGGCCAGTTACCTGTAAGTGTAGATTGAAAAAGAGAAACCTCACTGAATTCTGCCAGATGGAGAGATTTAATTTGAGGGATTTAATGAAAGGAAGTCCTGCATTTGGCTTCTCGTGCTGAATATACCTTTTGTTAAAATTGAGTAGTTGGGTCTAATCTTCTGTGCCATACAAAATACTGTCTTTATATGGAAGGATGATGCCTTCATATATTTTAGGTGGACTCCTGCTCATATAGCAACTGTGATTTTGAGGTGGGAAAAAAGATGCACAGAGCATGTCTAGAGGTTACTTCCAGAAGCTTCTTCCTTGGAGCATCCCTCCATACACTAATCTGTACAACAGGGGTATCAAACTCGATTTCATTGAGGGCTGCATCAGGGCTGTATTTGACCTTGGTGGTCTGGGGTGGGCATGGCCAGCTCAACACCCCTTGTGATGGGGGGGCTGGGGTGGCCTGAGTGCTCTGCCTGCGAAAACAGGCTCCTGAGCTCCATTTTCAGCTGTGACGGTCTCCTGCAACCCTCTGCTAGTGAAAACGGAGCTCGGGAAGGCCGCACGCAATCCTCCCGAGCTCCATTTCCAGTGGCAGAGGCACCGCGTGCTGGTCCTTCACTGTTTCCAGGGCAGCCCTGTGGGCCAGATCTAAGCAGCCCGTGGGATAAATCTGGCCCATGGGCCTTGAGTTTGACACCCCTGCTGTACATTGTCTGTCCACAGGGCTGGCTGTTATAGATTTTGCTTCAGATATCAGATATATTCATATATATTGCAGCAGAACTTGGGAAGTCTTGTATTATAATATTATAATAGAGCAGCCAAAATATTTGGAATGGATATAAGGAAGGATACAATGAAAAAACAGTAGGGTAGAAAGTATGTAAGGATCCAAATTCAGGCTGTTATATTGATACAGTGAAATGGAGAGATAATGGAAGATTAATTACAATAAAGCATTAGACATGAACAATTGATGATGTTCAATCATCACCTTCATTTCAAGGAAAAAATAAAGTAAACATAGTGACAAAAATCATACTAAACCAGAACTGTAATTCGGTACCATAATTGCCTGGTTTGTGGTTTGTTAATCCATTGCTTATAACTTAGCACTATGATAAGGTGACCAGACTTACCCAGGATGCCGGTGGAATGGTGAGCAGGGGCAAGGGGGGGGCCCCGGCGCGGAACGGCACTGTAGAACGGCGCTGTGCAGCACAGCAGTGGAACGGTGCCACGCGGCACAGCAGTGGAACTGCGCAGTGCAGTGCTGGGGGGTGGCGGCAGCGCAGAGCAGGGAGGCATGGTGGCACGGCGGCAGGACACAGCACGATGCGGCAGGGGGCGGGGCAGCGGCACAGTGGCAGGGCACAGCAGTGCGGCAGGGCAGTGTGGGGGTGGGTTAGGGTTAGGGTTAGGGTTGCAGTTAGGGACGCGGGACAAAGTGGTAAAAAGCGGGACTGTCCCGCCAAAAGTGGGATGTCTGGTCACCTTACACTATGAGGACTTAGCATTTTTTAGGAAGAAAAGGTATTTGCATCTGGTGACACCCTCTTGATTTTTTAGAAACATCAGAATAGGAAAGAGGTGAGCAGAGTGTGCACCATTGACCAGCAATGCTATGCAAGATATTTATAGGCACAGGGGACCTATTTCAGATCTGCTCACTGAGAAAGCTAAACTAGGTTCCATGGAGTTACTGGAAATGCTGACTCAGAGGGTCTAGCAGCTAACTAGAAAAAACAAGTTAGCTACTAGAACAAAGTAGGAAAAAAGCCCTCCTTGGAAGAGGAAATAGCAGGTGGGAGGGAATGACCATCCCATCCTTAACTCTCCCTAATTATTGCCAGAATGTGTCTACTTTCTTATTTGGTACTATTCTGGTAACAGTCACTCAGGAGATGATTAGATATGACACACAGCTTCTCTGCCCTTCTGTTAATTCAAACTGTTGAGTAGTCAAAACTACTGTATAATGGACTGTTTTAGCAGATATTTTCCCCCTAGGAATTAGTTCACGAGCCTTTTGATTTGTTTATAGTTCTTGTCAAATTTATATAGCTACCCAAAACAAATGACTTCAGACAGAGTACAGCAAAGCTAGCAAACAGTCAGTGAATGCCAAAAAACAATGACTATTTTTATTATTATCGTTAAAAAAACATTGCTAGCTATAAAAATGAAACTAAAAAGATGAATTATTGGGCAAAGGACTGTTAATAATAACAGAGCCATGTCAATAATGTCCCCTGAAATCCTTAGGGCTGATGGTACAGCCAGGTCTTGAGGGACTTCAGAATGTCAAAAGTAATGAAACCAGCCTCACTTCAAGAGGGGAAGATATTCCATAACTGGTGCAACAGCAGAAAAGACCTGCTGCCTCAGGCCCACAAAATGTAGTTCTCTAGCTGACGGAACCCATGTCCTTTCATCCGGATCTAGTGAGACAGGCAGGGATGGGCTTCAAAAATATCAGCAACCAGTTCTCTGCCAGGTTGCTGGGTGGGCATGGCCATGGCAGGTGCGGCCTAGTTGGCCTCCTGCACCATGGCAGGTGGGCCATTTTTGCCCTCCCTGGGCTCTGGAGGCTTTTTAAAAAAATCCCATTTATATGCCACCCTTCTCCGGAGACTCAGGACGGCTTACAATCTGTTAAGCACAAATCAATGTGCTTAGCAATAGCCTTCATTCCTTGTATATGCCTGCTTATTAGCG
>JANHFR010005472.1:39341-50401 GCA_032468015.1 Mimophis mahfalensis
TCTTTTAATTTCTTGGCTGCAGTCCCCATCTGCAGTGATCTTGGAGCCCAAGAAAATAAAGTCTGTCACTACCTCCTTTTCTTCCCCATCTATTTACCAGGAATTGAGAGGGCCAGATGCCATGATCTTAGTTTTCTTAATGTTGCATTTCAAGCCAACTTTTGCACTCTGCTCCTTCACCCACATCAAGAGGCTCTTTAGTTCCTCTTCACCTTCTGCCATTAGATCCTTCTATATGGAACTCTATTTCTATGTCCTAAAGTAGGTAGATCTTGTGCATGTACTTCTTTTTTTCTACAATAAAGCTACTTATTATTTGCCACATCAATCCCTTAGGAAAAGCAGAGCTGAGTTTTGAGATGGGGTGGGGGGAATGTTACAGATGTGTAGCTATGCCTGGCCTGAAGCATGTCTTTCATGGAGGTCTCTTCTAACAAGTTTTTTTCACAAGGCATGTTGGGAATTAGGCAGCCACATAGAATTTTCTGCCCTCCCTTCCTATTCTGGGAGTGCCCCAAGCCCTTCCTAAAAATAACATCAAGGTCAAATTTCCTAGGCACACAATATCTTTGTGAGCAGGACTCTGAATTTAACCACAAAGGTTGCAAAAGCATAGTAAAGAATCTTTCCCATTTCCTGCAACAGGTCCAGTACCATCTCAGTGGTGAAAATCTTGAGGGTGCTCAGAGTACTGAGACCGTTGAGAGCTATTAACAGAGCAAAGGGACTGAAGGTAAGTATCATCCTGACATAAACAAGGAAAAAGTATTATATGTCCATATTTCTAAGCCTTGAATGTCATTTATAAGCTATTAGAATATTTGAAGTAGAATTGTGGCATACATTTACACCTTACCCAAACAGATAAACTCCAGATATCTGGAACTGTGAATACCGGATTTATAAATATATTAATGGGCGCTGGGACACTAGATCATCGAACAGATAAACTAAAATAATCTCTCTCTCTCCCCCCCCCACTTCCTTTTTCTAGCATGTGGTCCAGTGTGTTTTTGTGGCTATTAAGACCATCGGCAACATTGTTCTTGTCACCTTCTTGCTACAGTTCATGTTTGCTTGCATTGCAGTGCAGCTCTTCAAGGTGAAAGTATTTCTAAGAATTAATTCTCGTTTTGTCCTATTCCATAGGCATGTAATGCAGACCTGTTGGCACAAACTGGGTAGCTGGGTTTTTTTTTGGGGGGGGGGGGTGTCTGTTGTTTTTTTTTACTTTCTTGGACATCACTGATACAGGTTGCTGACTCAATCATCTTGTTTTTCTATCAGTTTATTTCACTTGTCTCAGAAGTACTGGGATTACAACTTTCCCAACCATACTCAGCTAGGAACAGAATGCAATGGATAATTTTGATCTGAATCTTACAATGTATGACAGGACTATGCAACTGAACACATGACAGAGCAGCTGATGTTTATTAATCAAATTTATGTAGCCGCCCAACTCTCAAAAATTGATTCTGGGCAGTGTACAATAATAAATAAAAATACATTTTAGAAATGGGCAACTAAATATAAAAATCAAAATTAAAAATCAATTAAAATATATACAAATCCCAAGAAGAGAAATAATGAATACATCCAACTTCAATACTGGAGCTATTTAAACAGGTCTCCAATTGCTGGGACCCCCAGATTAGTAGGCCTTGAGGGACCCCCAGGCAAAAATAGGCCTTGAGGGACTTTTGAAACATCAAAACATGGAGCTGATCTAATACTGGTGCGGGGAAGAATGTTCTAAAAGGCAGGCACCATGGCAGAGATAACCTTCCACCTGGCATCCACCAAATGTAGGCAGGGGTGGGTTTCTACAGGTTCGCACCTATTGGCTAGAACCGGTTGTTAACTTTCTAAGCAGTTTGGAGAACTGGTTGTTAGAAGAAATCTCCTTTTGTTTTTTTCCACTTTACAGAGATAATCCTGCAAGGAAGGCAGGAAGGAAACATTCTGGTGTTGTTTGTAGCTTAATTTTTATTGCCCTGCTTAAGATACTGACTCTCCAGTTAACCCTTATTGCATTCTTGGCAGTAGCCTAGACTTGCTGTCTCCATCTAGACTTGCTGTCTCTGTGTAGACTAGCTGTCTCCAGTCACATGACCACCTAGCCATGCCTGCCCGCTAAGCCATGCCTACTAAGCCACACCCACAGAACCAGTTGTTAAAAAATTTGAAACCCACCCCTGAATGTAGGCCTCTGGCAGAAGGTATCCATAGTATGGTATCTCTGCTGGGCCGGGCTGATATAATTGGGGAGAGGCAGTCCCTCAGATAACCTGATCCCATGTCATGAAGACTTTAAAGGTTAAAACCAGCACCTTGAATTGGAAGCTTGTCAGCCAAGCAGCTCAAGGAACAGAGGTATAACATGTGCTCTTCTAGGGGCACACGTAACAGTCCACATGCTAATAGCCTGCAAATGCTAATGCTTAGAGATCTACTATAATAATATTAGCATTCCGCTTCCCCCAACCCATCCAGTTGTAGATAAGACTGGGGAGATATTAGTCTCTTTCAATGCTCTTACTATTTGGTATGGCAGCAAGATCAAAAGACAGTAAACTCTTTCAGGAGTTTCCACCTCCTCTTCAAGGACAGAAACCTAACTTTGATCCATTTGTAGCAGGAGACGCTTATTTTTAAGACAAGTCAACTCTAGTATAATCTGAGAAACACTATAATACTATAAAGTAAGACCAACACAGTAATTATTTTGGTTTCTGTTTAAATATAGGGGAAGTTCTACAGCTGTACAGATTCTACTAAGATGACAGAATCAGAATGCAGGTATGCCTCCCTTTGGTTGTATATTATTCTTTTCTTCACCGCAGAAATATATCATTACAGCATGTTTCTTTCCTGAAGGTCACATTCAAGGAGATTGTCAGTGCAAAGGATCAGGACCAGCCATTAAGTTTCAGCACAGAAGATTCATTTAAGTCTATACACAAGTATCTAGCCAACTAAAGTTCAACACTAAACTCGTGCCAGATAAGGGTCAACAGAATTCAGGAGGGGTTAGAACTGGACCATTTGTGGTAACATCCTCTCTAAGCTAAGGATGCATTTAGCTCTGCCCCCCACCCCCACCCAACATTCTCCTATAGCTTCCCTTTCATTTCTAGGCACAAGGCAGTTTAGCATTTAAGCATTTTTGAGATATACAGTTAGGAAGATTTACATATTATTTTTCTGTGAGATTTGGATTTTAAAATTTTATAAACATTCCTCGTATCCCTTAAGTTCTTAGAATACATCTAAAGAGAAGCCCAAATGTAATAATAACAACAATGACGACAGCGACAACAACAACATTGTACATCTTAAGAAAATACTTGGTTGATACCTGGAATGCTGGCAGCAACCCACATCAACCATTAACGCCAGTCAATTATATTTGTGATATGTTTTTAAATGTTCTGTTGAGTTTCACGTTTAATGAATAAAAGAGAGGGTGATAATAATAACAACAACAATAATAGTAATAATAATAAAATTTGGGATTCTTATACAACTAAACAAATACAATGTAGGCTAATAATCATCTGAATTTTCATTAAACAAATAACATATACTTTCTTAATTTTCCATAATGGATTTTCAGTAGCTACCAGTAATTTTTATTGTCTAGTTAGTTTGTTACTGAAAGCTTTATTGACTGCAGGTGGAAGAAGCCATCTTTATGATGTTTCTTGCATTGTAATCTTAAGAAAATATAAAATATTAATTGAACCATGGATCAATTAGTCATAAATGATCCATTGAAATAAAATTTTCCCTTACTATATTGAAGGCCAAAAATAAGTAGCTGGTTCAACTGAATTGAAATTAAGGCTGCAATATTATATCTATTTAATTGGAAGTGTATATCCCTCAAACAAAATTGCTTACGGTATTTCTGAGTAGGCATCATCATTATATCCTACACGCTCACTTAATGATGCAGGCTCTTTGTAGCTAATATATGGATTCTCATCCCAGGGGACACTTCATTTGGTATGTTGATGCTGATCCAACACAGGTTGTGGAAAAAGAAAGGAGGTGGCTGCACAATGAATTCCACTTTGACAATGTTTTGTCAGCTATGATGTCTCTCTTCACTGTATCCACCTTTGAAGGATGGCCTAAGTGAGTACAGAATCCACTGTGTGTATGTGTGTGTATATTGTGGGTGTGGGGTGGGGTGGGTGTGGGTGTGGGTGTTGCTACCATCTCCATCATGGTACCCTCAAAATGTACTACACTTCAGCTCTGTGAATTCCCAGCCAATGTGGCCAGTGCCCATGATATAGTCCCAGCTGGCTGAGGAATTCTGGGAGTTGAAGTCCATAAGTCTTAAAGTTGCCAAGGTTGGAGCCCCCTGGTATAAGCAAAATGGCACAGAAAGGGGAAGCTTTGGGCACATCACTAATGATGTTACCAGCAGTGTTTATAAATTGCTGTTCAGGGCATTCATTTAAGCATAGCAATTATATTATTTGTTATTATCATAACCAAAGAGATAATTGGAATAAAGATTATTTTATTGTGGGTTGATCATTGAACAGTATGTGCTGTTTTCCTCCACAATACTATTTTGGAAAATTATGTGTTACAGGTGTACATTTATTCACCATTAAATTAATTGTTTAGAAACCCATTAAGACTGAACTTTTTGAAAGCTCAATTATTTAGGTTGATTAATTTGGAATCTCTATCCTTTCTTTTCCAGACTATTGTATAAAGCAATTGATACACACACTGAAGACATGGGCCCTATATACAACTATCGTATGGGCATTGCTATCTTCTTCATAATCTATCTCATTCTCATTGCCTTTTTTATGATGAACATCTTTGTAGGTTTCATCATTGTAACTTTCCAGGAGCAGGGTGAAACTGAGTACAAAAACTGTGAGCTGAACAAAAACCAGGTATGGCAAGTTTGTCTATTGAGCAGAACTGGTGTGAGAAGTCCTAGATTTTAGGTTGTGCATATCAAAGATCGAGGCTAGAGTTGTGCGGACATCCCAAAAGTGCAAGGCTAGTTCTGAGACTGAGGCAAGAAATATAAGTATCCATTTCTAATCACAATACTGTAATGTTAAAATAGTAAAACATATGTCATGACCACACTACACAAGATCCGCTCTTTTGTACTTGTGTTGTGACATCACATACAGGTACTTACAGTAGGGGACAAAGTTTGCCTTGTGGTGTCATGTGACATCAACAGTTAGAAAGGTATTAGTTGGGCATAGTTCAAAATTAGGTGCTGGAGTTTGCATTCTGAATACAGTAGTGTTACATACGGTAATTCAGTCAGAAATTTTGGACATTGTAAACTTCAAATTACACAATGAAAATTTCTGTTGAATTTGACATGAATAGGGGGATTATAAAAGGATCTGAGCATAGCATCTTTGTGCAGTCTGTAACTTTTCTTATTCAAGCAGGAAGGAAAATTTGGTTGGCTATGATCAAATAAACTCTAAAATGTGTGGCTACTTCTTCCTCCTGCGCTGAATATTTGCTTTGGACTATAACAGTGCTGCATAAAATATTTTCATGGTTTCAGGATCATTCATTTATCTATTCAATTTACTGAATGTATGTGAAAAGAAGGCAATCCTAATTTTAAAACTACTACTCACCATGTGAGGGCAATGCACATGCATATACCACATACATGTTAATCCTGTGCATTGCTTAGTTTCCTGATTTTGTCAATGTCCTTATAATGCTAATTCTAGCTGAAATGAGTGTTAGAAATCCCCACCCACCCCCTGGTACACGTGACACATTTGAAGATGTGCATACTCCAGTGGGGTAGGGGGAAGAAAAATGCATTAATATTAATTGAATGGATATTTGTTGATTAAATTAATTGCCTTTAAAATAAGGCATTCCATTTATAAGTAAACTAGAGTCCCGATAGAAGAGAGTATTTGTAGCTCAGGACTGAACTATGGGGTTCTTGATTCTTGGTTGTTTTCTTTCGACATTTCACTACCAAACTATTAGTTCACTAATGAAGTAATGTCTATTTGCATACTATACACAAGACATTCAATGCAAGCCAAATTCATAAAACTGTAGAAATGCCCATACATGTTCTCTTTCCAGAAAAGAAGAAGAAAAGAAGAATAAACATGGAGCATATTGCCCATGTTTGGGAACCTCAAGACAGCTAGCATGAGGGTCTCCATCTGAGAGGTCCCCACTGTGATGTAATGATCAAGAAGTTGGACTAGGAACAGGGAGATCCAGGTTCAGGTGCCCCCTTAGCTATGGAAACTCATTGGGTAACTTTGGGCTAGTCGTTCGTTCACTCGGTCTAACCCACTTCACAGGTTTGATATTGTGGGGATAAAATACATGGAGTCCTTGACTTACAGCAGTTCATTTAGTGACCATTCAAAGTTACAATGGCACTGAAAAAAAGGGACTTATGACCATGTTTCACAGTTACAACCTTTGAAGCATCCCCATAATCATATGATCAAAATTCAGATAGTTGGAAACTGACTCATATTTATGATGGTTGCAGTGTCCCAGAGTCATGTGATCACTTTTGGGGACTTTTTGATGAGCAAAGTCAATGGGAAAGCCAGATTCACTTAACAGACGGGTCACTAACTTATCAATTGCAGTGATTTACTTAACAAGCAAGGTAAGAAAAGTCATAAAATGGGGCAAAACTCACTTAACAAATGTCTCAATAACCACATAAATTTTGTGGTTGTAAGTCGAGGACTACCTGTAAAGGGTGACTCTCATGCTCTTGGGTAAAAGATTGGATATAACTCTTAACAAACACATACGTACAGTGGTATATAAATAATAAATAAATAACATTCTTTCAGCTATTTGTTGGAAAGCAATCTGTTTAAACACTGTGTTTGTGAAGAGAACAAGCCACAATAAACCCTTGGCATTGCTGATCAATCTCAGAAAATTGAGGCAAGTATAATCAGTAAATACAGCCCGTTCTTTTCTGTCCTCTTCACATATTGTCTTGCCTCTCATTCCAGCGCCAGTGTGTCCAGTATGCCCTGAAAGCACGGCCTCTGCGATGCTACATTCCCAAGAACCCTTACCAGTACCAGATCTGGTATTTGGTGACCTCCTCCTACTTTGAGTACCTCATGTTTTTCCTGATCACACTGAACACTATCTGCTTGGGCATGCAGGTATGGGTGCAAAGAACTCCCCTTCGGACGGGGAATGGAGGTGGCAGTAGCAGGAACTATGAAATTTAGGGACAAACTTGCTTGCTGAAGGAAAGCTGAAACACAGGATTCATCCACATGCCCACTAATTGTACCTTGAAGATGCCTTGCTAGCCATGCTTTAAATATATGTCCACATGATGCAACTTTTACCTCATCCCAGCCAATAGCTGAGAGCACCTAACTTATTTATCTGCTTTGAAGTTAAAGTGGTGTGTTTTCCCTCTTTCCCTTACACAAGCCTTGCTAACTGCAAGTCACTTCAGCTGAAACTGTGACACTGATGACATGGTCAAAGTCTGTTATTTGCCCTGTATCCTCTTGGTCACTTTCCATATTTTTCATTCCTAATCTTGCAGTCTGTGAGGTTTAATTTTCCAAAACGAACATCCGTGGACAAAATTTCACTGTTCTCATTTGTTAAATGTGTCCATCAAAAGCTTCATTTTTATAAGCTATGCACACACACACACACACTCTTCATCTGCTTGTTGTTTTCTACAAAGTGACCAGAGCAGTAGTTTTTCATTGCCATTCTGGCAATAGGAATAGCGGACAATAAGATATAGGGGAAAGAGAAGTTAGGGGTACAAGAGCAGAATTCATCATCTAGTATCAGTCTATCTTCAAGCAGAGAGCATAAGCAAGTAAACAAAGAGAAAGCAAGCAAACTGTGGATAAAATTCTGTCTTTAACGAAAAGCTTTATTGTTTTTAAAAAACGTTTTCTAAATAGTCTGCTTTTCAACTATCTCTACAGCATTACAAGCAATCAGAGATGATGAACCAGCTCTCAGATATCCTCAATGTGGTTTTCACCCTCCTCTTTACTATTGAGATGATTCTTAAACTGATAGCTTTCAAGGCTAAGGTGAGTGAGAATTGATGCATCACAACTTTTTTCAGAAAGTCAGCCTGACCTTGGTTTAGAGCAGGGGTGTCAAACTTGTGGCCCACAAGCTGGATGTGTCACATGCTGGCCCCGCTCCTGCTCAGTTTAGTGAAGTGGAAAAAAGTCCCAATAAGTCACGTGATGTTGCTGTGACAATGTGAGTTTGACACCCTTGGTTTAGAGTAACACAGGCCATCTTCAGTGGGGATGGTCCTAAAAGACCACGTGTGGTATATATATATATCTGTTACTTTGTTTTAATAAGGTCATGCAAGCCAAAATGTTCAACACTGATTCTTGAACTGGCAAGCTTTCAGCAAAGGTTCTTACCTTGTCTTTTATTCCAGCTTAATCTATTTATTTGGCATTTACATTCTTCTTTCTTTTCCAGGGATACTTTGGAGACCCCTGGAATGTCTTTGATTTTCTCATAGTTGTTGGCAGCATCATTGATGTCATCCTGAGTCAGATTGATGTAAGTGCTATGAGGATAATTGTATTGGAAAGAAACAAGGAGTAGGAACTACTTCTTAGACTGAAAGGAAGAGGAACAACAACTGTTACTACTAAGCAGCCACAATATCCTAGCTCCCCACAGATGTCATGAATGCTGCATGTTCAAATACAGCTTCTAAATCACAGCAATTGTCAATCATTTTCAATTTCTTCTGATAAGAGATAGGAATTATTGCCATTTGCTAGTTGATGGGTTGCAGATCCCTTAGTTAGATTTTGAGTAGGTTATGTTCTGTGAACCTCAGACATCTTTCAAGAATCATCTTAAGGTAACTTGATTTTTTACTGATCAAGGACTGATATCATAGCTTGGGGACACCACTTCTTCTATAGCATCTGTATGTTCCCTAAACCTTGAACCTCAATAAATCTCTAAACCTTAAATCTCAATAAATCATACATACATGGCAATTGTAATATGAAATTCCTCTTGAGATGGCTTGCCTTATGGTACCAGTAGAGCATTTCTACCCTGTGGTCCATGGCAACCATATCTGCTTATTATATGTGCTTCTACTGCGTCTGTCTTTATGGCAAGATGTATGCGCATAATTTGGGCTTTCTGCATGGATGCTATGATATATACACAAGCATATTAAAATATATACTATAGGTGGAATTGCATATGCATTTTCCACATTGAATACGCATATAAAGGAGAGAAAGTGCATAGCTTTGGATTAAAAATGTCTTCATGTGTCTTTGGCGCCATTGCTATTGTTTACAGCTATGATTAGCTATCACTTTAGAAACAAGACAAGTTTGAAAATCTACAATATTACTCATCAGTAGTATTTTCATTTTATTCAGAATTAGTGAAATCATTACAAACTTACACTGTAACTTTTTTTCTTTCATATAAACCAGTCTCTATAAAAATTTCTTAGGTTTCTTTCTAGTCCAATTTTATCATCAGTTCCAAAGTTTTATAAATCACCAACACAAAGATCAACCTTTCTTAGGATTTTTCTTCCCAAATCTAAACATGAAGAGCTATGGGAAAGATTACACATCAAAAGTCACCACTGAAATGTTCTCTTTCCCCCCTCATCACGGGGATTAAAGGTACATTTCTTAATCTACTTGGAGACTCCCAAGTTTTTAACTACCAAATGTACAGACTTTAACTATTCCACCATGCTTTCACTACACATTACTTGACTCATTAAAACATTTGGGAAATAGGCATAGAAAGTTAACTTAAATAGAACTGAATTTCAGAGAAATTTAGATGGGGAATCTGGCAGCTCCCTGATGAGTATTCTCTTGCTTTGGATATCTATGGTTTTCTTCATCATCAGTGATGGAAATTCTTCTTGCCTTAATTTCATTCTTCTTATGTCACACTAGAATATTGTACTTTTTACTGAACTGTTGTGAGTTGTAAATTGTACATTGTAAAATGACCATCATTCTCATAAAACATCATCTTGATATACTTCCCTTGGTTCATAAAAAGCAAAAATAGTTTTAGAGCTTCTATTTATCTTCCCAAAACATTGTATCCTTGGTTTTCAAACCAGTTAATATTCTTTTCTTTTATCTTTCTTCATGCAGTATTCCCTTTGTCTCATTTAGTTGTATGTTGATGTTGAATACATTCTGTGTTTCATAAATGTTTTAGATGGTCTAATAGGAATCATGTCTGATAGTATTATGTTCAGAAACAAATGATGAATGCATTAAGGTTCATATTTATGGACCTAGGAATCATATATTCATTGTTCAAATAAGGTTTATTCCCAACAAAAGAGAAAGAATAACTTAGAATATTGCTCCATCATAGGTAACCATATGGAGCAGGCTTAAAGCACAAATATTAGACTAATGTCAGGATTTTCAGAAGTTACACCAAGCACAGCTATAAACCTCAGCTTAAATACTTTTCAAAATTTGGCTTATCCAGTAGAAAATTTACAGATGCCATTCAGCCAAATTAGTTTCTTTATTGCAGACAAGGACAAAGTTTTATACACAGAGAAAATCTATCTAATCAATACATAATAATCAAGGTATATATAAATTTATATTCCAAGTTTTACATTCTAGGATTTTTCCTTCTACAATTCCCTTTTAATGGATCCAGGCAGTTCTGTTTGTGGTCTTGGAAGGCACCTGATCTATGCTGACGTATTTTTTTTTTTAGCCTGAGAACTGTATGGATTTGACCTTGTAAAGTGTCAGCCATATAAGGAGATGCATAATGGCTTCTAGCAGGAAGCCAGCCTGACAAGGAAATATTAAAGTATCTGCATGTGGATACTGATCAGTGCATTTGAATTGAACATACAATCATGAAAGGAAACTTGCATTAGAACATCTTGCTAATTTTTGTACAAAGACAATTCTGTCCTTTATCTATCACAGTGTTTCTCAACCTTGGCCGTTTGAAGACGCGTGGACTTCAACTCCCAGAATTCCCCAGCC
>JANHFR010005472.1:54022-75051 GCA_032468015.1 Mimophis mahfalensis
GACAGTAGGCACATTGGTGCGCTTATGCCCGCCCCTTAAATATCTGTGCTTATTGGTCAGGATCAATGTAATTTTACTGGAAAAAAATAGAATGTACTTAAAACTGCTGAAATGGACATTTAAACAATGCTGCTAAAATTCATAAAAACAGCTACTGTATTTTTAATGTAAAAAAGGTCAGGTGCAATGAAATTTTTACATTAAATATATCAAGTTTTTTTAGAAGTTCACTTAAGAACTGGGGACTGAAACTGATTTATGAACTATGTTTTTGCTTCTCTGCAAAAGCATAAATCTATGAGTCATTTTTGTAACAAATGTATGCTACTTATAAGTACTGTAACCCATGTAAACTATTTTGCAGTTCTGAGTTTTACTCTACGTTGAATATATGATGTCCTTGTTGCTGCAATCATTATACCAACATTAGGATGAATATTCAGGAGTTAAAAAAAGTTCCTTGGAAAAAATAATTACATTTATAACTATGTGTGCACTGGTTAACTTTGGTAGTATTAGATTTTCCAATAATATAGTCATTTGATGTTTCCTGCCATGTGGATGTTTCCTTCCTGACAAGTTGAATCTATACCTTCTAGATTTCAGTTACTTTCTTTGTTTCAGTAAAAGCCAGCAGTCCATCAGTATTACTCCATGGTGGAATTGCTAATCTTAGCACTAAATATAATAACTGTGGCATGAATCTCCATCCTGTGTTCCAGCCCTTCTATTTCAGCATGAAATCAACCATCTAGTTTTATCCAGTCCCTTAGTTTAGCATGTTGTTGGTCCTGAACCCCTACTTCTAATTGTGTTGCAACCATTGCTATGTTCATTACCATGGAATATATTCACAGACCAAGCCACTGGCAGTCCAAGGAGCCTACAACAATGGAGACACGTCACAGGTAAATGCTGTTTTATTGGTTATTTTAAATATTTAAATACAGTCTGTATGTTTTCCAATGTGTTCGTTTTCCAAACTTTGCAAAAATGAGATACAGATGAAGAACAAGTAAAAGGATAATATGGGAATATTAGTGTGATTTTATGAAAAGGTACATGAAGTAAATAAAAATAACGATGGAAGAATAAAATGGTGATTGCTTGGCACTGAATAGATAATAATGATAGCTTCACAATAGTATTTGTTGGACTACTTTCAGCAAGATGCACTGGAAACAAATAAATTAGTGTATTAGAATACTGGAGCTCTGATCAGTGGCTTATACTAGAAAAGCAAACAAAGCCATTATGAAAGAATTCCAGGAATTCCTGTGCATCAAATACACATCCCATTTATCATGAAATGCGAGGTTCAAATTGTCTTGTGACGTTGTGAGGCATTGGTCTAGAAGCCATTTTCTTTGGACAGAAAGGATGACGTCCAACTGACTTTTGATACTCAAATGATCCAAGAGCAAGCTTGTAATCTGTGATCATATAAGATCCTGCTGTCATATCTTTTCTGCAAAGAGACTTTTTTTTGAGTGCAGTTTTTCCAAACAAGTGGTATACCATAGTTGAGACACAAAATTGTATAGGTGGAAAATACCTAAGTCATTCAGACTTTGAAAACCCTCCCTAAATGATAAATACAATAATAGGGCTTCTGTAAACATTACAGGGTCCCTTTTTTTAAAAAAATGGCTTTTTATATCTATCTTGGTGGGTTCTAGATTCTTTCAAATAAAAACTTGTGGAAGTAAAAAAAATTACTTCCTTCTGTCTGCTTCTTCCACTGCAAGGGATATGTTCTTTCCTCAGCTTCCTGCCATAGATCCTGATGACAGCGGTCGTATCTCCATCACCTTTTTCCGGCTTTTCAGGGTCCTAAGGCTGGTAAAATTGCTGAGCCGAGGAGAAGGCATTAGAAACTTACTTTGGACATTTATCAAATCCTTCCAGGTAAGTACATCTTACTGGATGTGCAAGCTCATATCTAAGTGAAGGAAGAAGCCTGAAAAATGGGATTGGGCTGGGTGAAGTGGAAACAAAAATAACAGTTCAATACCTTCCAACCCACAGCTGATGTCTGCAGTTGTGGATGACCCTCAAATTCTTCTCTACTTTATCCCCAGGCACTACCTCATGTGGCCTTGCTGATCGTAATGTTGTTCTTCATCTATGCTGTGATTGGGATGCAGGTAAGTAAATGCTCACGTTACCTCATTGAACAATCCCTCCCTAAATCCCAGCTATAAATCATTTAAATGGACGGAAACATACCTTAATGTAATTACCGTATTTTTCAGACCATAAGATGCACCTGACCATAAGACGCACCCAGTTTTTAGAGCAGGAAAACAAACAAACAAAATATTCTGAACCAAATAGTACTGGTATACTAAAATATTTAGCTCTGTCGTTCTGAGAGTGCTTGCCCCTGCTCGTGCACGCGCTGGACAGCATTCGGACCATAAGATGCACCCTCATTTCCGCCCCCACTTTTGGGGGGGGGGGGAAAGTGAGTCTTATGGTCCAAAATTTACGGTACATTGCTTGGATGCCTTTCTTATTCTTAAACTCTATTCCCCCAAATAAGTTGAAAAGTATTGTGAAGGCTGCATGTCATTCCTGCCCAGACATCCAACTCCTTCATCTTCAATAATGAAGCCCCCCCAGCTACTGATTTCTTGATCACGTCTTTCTTTATTGATTATTGGTAGTCTTTCACTTACAACCATTCATTTAATGACAGTTTGAAGTTACAATGGTGCTGAAAAAAAGCGACTTACAACCCGTCATTGCGCTTATGACCATCACAGCATCCCCATGGTCACGTGATCAAAATGTAAAACCTTCCTAGGGAGCTTCCAACAAGCAAAGTGAATGGAGGAAGCTGGATTCATTTTATTTATTTATTTATTTATTTGATTTCTATTTAATGATCACATAATTTATTTAACAACTGAAGTGATTAATGTGGGCCATGACAAAAAAAAAAGTCATACAATTGGGCATGACTCACTTAATAGTTGCATTGCTTAGCAATGGAAGTTTCAGTCCCAGTCATGGTTGTAAGTTGAAGACTACCTGCATAGAGATTAATGTGCAATGTGGAGAGGAAAGCCAGAGACTCAAGGGGATTCTGCTTTTCACTTAGGATATTCTTCAATAGGACTTAGGCAGTAGTGGGATTCAAATTTTTTTACTACCGGTTCTGTGGGCATGGCTTAGTGGGTGTGGCTATGCTGTCAGCCAATCAGAGGTGGTATTTGCCAGTGTTGGCCAATCAGAGGTGATTCTCCAAATCAGTCAAAATTATCACTACCGGTTCTCCGGAACCTGTCGGAACTGGCTGAATACCATCTCTGGACTTAGGATATTTTCAAATGGGGACTCCTAGCATAATCCTTGGGTATTTGTTTCTATCCTTTTTTTTTGCTCTGAATGGTATTTTGTGGAAAGTAAAAAGGTAAAAGAAGCAGAAAAATATAGGAAAGTTACAAAGGGAAGACAATCCCTTTCTTGTGAGAAGGTAATTGTATGATAGAAACATCACCTGGAAGCACTTGCTGTTTCTTAATGGAGGATTGCAAACACAAGTTTACTTCCCTGAAAAATTCAAAGAAAAGGGATGCTTTTGGCATGGCTTGTACCATAAATGGAACATCTTAAGGGGCACAGGTGTCATTATATTCTAACTACAGGACTCCCATGTTTTTACTGCTTTTTCTTTCTCTTTTCTCTTACTACAAAAAGTATTGTTCAAGTTGGAAAAGGTGGACCAAGTGTTTAAGTCAGGAGGATGGCAAAAGAAGCCCTCCACCTAAATTAAATAGCTCAAGTAGAATCCAGTAAGAGCAAAACAAGCTACAAGGCTTTGCAGATAAATCTCTGACAACAGCATGTTCATTTATAGATGTTTGGGAAAATTGCACTGGTAGATGGAACTCAAATAAACCGGAACAACAACTTTCAGACTTTCCCACAAGCAGTGCTGATGCTATTCAGGTCTGTATCATTTAAGCTTATTTGGTTTATAGCTGTGGGCCCACATTATCTTGAATAGTCTTTCCTCGCTTCCTATTGGTGGCATCTCCTCTCTTGACAGAAGAACTTTTATGATCCAAAAAGTACACCTATCATCTTCAAAAACATAGTCCTGTGTACAGTTTTTATAGATATCAAGGTTGATGTTAAAGTTAGCATAAATGTGTGATTGCTGTTCAAACGGAGCAGACATAGGTTAGCTATACTTTTGAAATATGTTTTCACTTTTTCAGGTGCCGTAGGGGCCATAGCTGGTCATATAATGACATCACTGGAATAGATGGGCCATTTTTTCAAATATCATTTGGGAGGCTCTAGGTTAGTTGGCTAAGAACTACTGAGTTAGTTTAAATACAATGGAGACAATGTTTGAATAAAACAATTCCTGTTTAAGGGATTAATTTTCAACAGTACTTTTTCCTACACTTTTCAATGCCACTGACCCAACCAAATGCGTTCTTTGGTTTTCCGGTGTTCTGTGGTAATGAATCTGCCAATTGGTGGGGGGAAAAATTGTAATGGTTTCAATAACAACTGTTCCCAATATATTGGGAGGAATGGGGAGTAAACTCAACAGTAGTTAAGTCAGGAGGCTAGAACCAGGAGACTGTGAATAGTAGTCTGCCTTAGGTGTGAAAGCCAGCTGTGTGACTTAGCACCAATCACCATCTCTTAGCCCAACTTACCTAGTTGTAATTGTGGCAAAATAGAAGGACGAGGGCATATTGTGTATGTTTGCCACCTTGAGTTATCTATAAAAATAATAAGGGCAGGAGACACCCACGGGGTGGGGGGAGGGTGTGTGTGTGAGAGAGAGAATTATCCCAACTATCTTTGAGTTATTTTTTTCTTCAATTTCTTCTAAAACATTTGATCAATGAATAAGTAAATGAGAACTACTATTGGAAAGGATAGTATGTATGAATGTGGTTATAATTCCTGCAATTCAGTCTAGAAAAATTCTGATTGATACTATGTACTCTTAAAGAAAGTTAATTACATCTATAAATTGAAATCATCATCATCATCATCATCATCATCATCATCATCATCATCATCATCATCTGTGAATTATTTTTATAACCCTTCTGGATTAGGCTCACATAAGATATTATGCCTTGCCTTAATTTCTTCTTTTCTCTAGGTGTGCCACAGGTGAGGCCTGGCAGGAGGTCTTATTAGGTGCCAGCTATGGCAAGTTATGTGACCCTGAGTCTGATTATGCTCCTGGAGAAGAATACACCTGTGGCTCAGGCTTTGCTTATTTCTACTTTGTAAGCTTTTACATGCTGTGTGCATTCCTGGTATGTTTTTTTCCCCTTCCCTCCTTTTCATATCATGCTCTTATACTGTGTGTATCCAATATATAATTGCTATATATAGATAAATGGGATGTCATCAGAACAGGTACTAAATGGAACAGGTGGAGTTCATTCAGCTATTGAGTTATTCACAATTGAGGGGAAAAATATTTGGACATGAACTATAAGTTGAAAGGAAGACAGTGCATCTATGATCTTTATAATAATCTTATATTGGAAGATTAGTAAGTGTGATATGCAATGAAATGATACAGCATTTAATGCTCCTGATCAATCCAACTAACGTTCAGTTCATTATTCATCCCATTCTCCCTTTTGCTCTCCAGGTTTCCATGCCACATCCTCCCCCAAACAGACATTTCACACCCTCTTGTTTCTGAGAATTTTTATTCTTATTGGGCTGTTTCAGTTTGTTGGTTAGATTTCTTTTTCTATAGTTTTCCCCCTACTATTGCAAAGCTGGGGGTTCCTTTGAGAACTCAAATACCTCCCTGTAACCATGTTTGTTACTTAACCACCAGAACTTAATTCCTAAATTCATGTTTAGTATATAGGTTTCTACCCCCTACCCCTCACCACCCCCATGATCCAGATGAAGAGATCAGGCTGACTAGATTTCAGTACATTAGGGCTAATGTGATTTGAAGTGCAGACCTTTGGGCCTACAATTCACATTTCTGGGGATTACTCTGTAACATGTTAAATGAAATGTACATCATTTAGGGGTCGTGGATGCTCTCTGAGCTTGTTTCATTACCCAAACTAGGTAACATCATCAGTGCTGGGTCTGGTATGCTTTGCAGTTTGTTTTTCGTTCTTCCAGTTTGGCTGTGGGTTGTATTCTGACTAGCACCAATGACGTTACCTCGTTTGGGTAATGAAACATCTGCAAGAAAACAAGCAAGCTCAGAGAGCACCAAGGACCCCCTCATGTCAATCCTGAGCTACAAGTGTTAAGTCGGGGGAATGAGGACTCAGTAGCCAGAACGTAGTGAAACGCAACAGCTCTTTAAGGCATAGTGAAAACCCAGCAAACGGCTGGGGAAAACTCTGCTGTTTATATACAATCTAGCCCAGACCATTAGCCAATGGGCTGGCCAGGAATTCCCACCAAAACAATTCAAATATATAACAATAAGTATTCTTCTTTATTAGAAAATGCATTATTTTAATTTCAAGGGTCCTTTTGTGTCTGTCATGTGGGGGAATAGGCTACACCAGAATGCAGTGGTTGTAAGGTTTGTGCCAAATCAAGTCTTAAGTATGAAAACAAGACCAAAAACAGACTCTCGTATTTTTTGGGCCATAACCCATATAACAGCAAGTTATATGAAAGCAGTGTATGTGATATAGACATTGTCCACCATTTCTGGACAGATTTTTTTTCTTGGTTTCATACTGTTTCAACATCTACAAAAACTATTTGACTAGAGGTAGAATAATATATTTCTAGACCATGGCAGCTATTGCTAGTGTCTTTCTCAAACTACTTCTGAGACATGAAAAACAAAAGCTATTTTTACCCCAGACTGCCCCAGCCACTGCACATAGCTCATTTCATTAAAAATGATGGCAGGCTGTTAAGATGCTTCCATAAATTAGTGTTAGGAACTGCTGACCACTGGTCTCTAGAGCTGTTCATGGTCTATGATCCTCAACTTCACTGAAATGTAAACTTGACTAAACTGACCATGGAACCAAGGAATATTAGGTCACAGATATCAAGATTAATTGACTTCCTTTGGTTGTGAAGGGTGATTAGAGGCCAAATCTGGAGTAAAAAAAATGAGGGAAGTTTGCTTGCCTTCATTCCTTTTATATAGCTTAAGGAGATTAGCAAAGCCTTGCTTCTGTCTATTTTATAAGTTCAAATAATATTAAATAGCAATAGCAGTTAGACTTATATACCACTTCATGGTGCTTTACAGAGCGCTCTCTAAGTGGTTTACAGAGTCAGAATATTGCCCCCAACAATCTTACTCCTCATTATACTGACCTCAGAAGGATGGAAGGCTGAGTTAACCTTGAAGTGGTCAGGATCGAACTCCTGGCAGTGAGGAGAGTTAGCTGGCAGTGCTGCATTCTAACCACTGTGCCACCATGGTTCTTAATGTTGCCCCCGTATTGGATTTCACATTGATTTGAATTTTCTCAAATGTCCAGACAGATAATTCCTGAAGCAACATTATGCAATAGAACGGCACTTTGCAATATTCCTTTTCTTCCCCCATTTAAACGGTACTTCTTCCGAACTTTCCCCCATACCAAAGTGATCTTTGTTATGGCTTGGTGCAGTATGTAAATCTATCAAAGATATGATAGTATCCTCTCTTGTGATATATTATGAGAGCATCTGAGCTGGTGGTACATGTTTCAGTTTTAGAAAGGGCAGGTAGCCAAGTGGATGAAGTGAAGTAAGTTGGTCCGTTGATTCTGGTTGCATAATCAGAGCCATGCAATGGGGCCAGCACTTCCCTGATACTATACATTTGTGTTTGAGAAAGATGCTTTTCTCACAACCTCCTTTTGCAACAATTGGAGGAAAGCTTCTATTAGAAAGAGAAACAAACTTGCAATCTAAGTTCTTAAAACTCATTTCAACTGATAAATCCAACAACAGGCTTTGTTGCAAGTCTGTCTGGAAAAAGTGGGCTTTTTGATTCTGTCTTGGTGTAAATTTCATTCTTTGATGGAGTAACTGGAGGCATTTAAGAAATGAAAAGTTGAGGATCATTGTATTAAATTATGATTTGTGCTCATATGAACACCCTTTTATAATGATCACTTTTCTGCTTATGTCCTAATTACTACCTTAGGTGGTATCTACCTTGCGAAACCATCGAGAGCCAGAATTTATGGAAACACTGTTTTATTGCCTGAGAAAATCAGCCAGTTAGTTTTTATAGCATAGTCAAGAGTTTAGTACTATGAATCCCTCTGATGCCAAAGAAAATATTTTGATGATGCTTAGGCTCCATTGTCTCCTGTCATCTATCACCTAAAATGTGCCAATGCATTTCCCCTTAGATTATCAACCTCTTTGTTGCTGTCATCATGGATAATTTTGACTACCTCACACGGGATTGGTCCATCCTAGGTCCCCACCATCTGGATGAATTCAAAAAAATCTGGGCAGAATATGATCCTGAAGCCACGTGAGAATCTCTCTATTGGTAGATTACTGTGAACAGCTCCACTGAAAATTAAAAGCAAGCTCAGTGATTTGGTTTTTTTTTAAATGGTATCTAAAATGAGTGTATTCACTTATGCCTCTACAGAATGAGAAAGGTGATACTTTTGCTTTGCTTTCAGTCTATTTCAGCCTAAATAGAGAACACTAATCACAAGACACTTCCTTGGAATACATGTGTGTTTATAATAGGAATTAGAGGGATATAATAAAATGTAGTAACATCTAAGAGGGAGATTATGATTGAATCTTATACTCTAATATAGATATAGTGGGCTAAATTTCTTTCTTTCTTTCTTTTTGAGCATGTTTATATCTCTAAAGTTTCCTGTTTATATCTCTAAAGTTTCCTGTTAAATTATGGAGTCCTTGGTGCTGTCTGAGCTTGGTTGTTCACTTGCAGACATTTTATTACCGAACTAGGTAACATCATCAGTGCTAGTGAGTGTGGGGTTTGATTCCTGTTTATATACAGTAGGTTGCCTTGCCACTGATGGTGGGAGTATATCTTTTCTCCTTGATTGTTCCTTGATTAGGCTATTGTTTTCTGCTTGATTATTTCTCTGCAGTTAACCCCTGCTTCTCTGGATATAGGCTGTCAAAAACAATATAGGCTGCTCTGAACTTTTTGTTTTTTTCTTGATGTTTTTAATTAAAAAAGCTTAGAGCACACGAAGGACTCCGCAGTTCAATCATGAGCTACATATATTTTCTTCTGCTAGTTTCCTGTTAAAAATGAATGGAAGATCCATTTGTTCACCACCAACTTTGCTAATAAATGTTTTAAAGATATTGAACAATAAATTTAGAATAACTAGCTGTTCTGGACTTTGCTGCATTAGGTGTAAAAATGGATTTTCCATGAATAAGTATCATCAAGAACCATTTATGGAATTATAGGTGTTCAATATTCTTTGATATATAATTCTTCTTAAGAGTTACCTTTCCAAGGTATATTTTTATACCGCCCAAAAAGCATGTGTTTATGATACAGCAATGAGCTCAAAGTGCTGAAAAGATTTTACCGCTTAAGGCACACAAGAGATTGTCTTCCCCAAAGTCTGTATCTTAAATAGCTTAACTATTTCAACATGGGATAGTGTCTTCCATTATATATAATACAACAAACTTGGGTAAAAGCTGACTCTATAAATCTGTCTTCCAGAGGATCAAGCAGAAGTCTGTCACTACTACTCCCAACACACAAGCCTTAATGAGATTGTCTGACTTTTCTTGCAGGGAAACTGGGGTTAGTCATGATCTTCCATTGAAAGTTAAGATTTCGAACTCATGTTTTGTCAGTGATATGAAGACACTGACTGGGGCAATATATTATGCTAAAGTATGCCTTGTTTAGCCATGATTTGCTGACCAAATCACTATTGGCTTGATTCATACCAAGCCATAAACTCTGGTCTACAAACTGTAATAACTAGGCCTGCATTCAATGCTGATCTAAACAAACCATGTTACGGCTTTGTGGGATATGTGAACCAAATAATGACCTTTCTCAATCTGCCTATGTTGTTTTATTTGCGCGTTGCAATCAGATTTGTAAAGAATGTCAATCTCCAAGGCTTGAAAGAAATTGAGAGATTCCTGGATTTTGTATAGCTAATTTCCCAGTTTTGATTTGCTCCATAGGGAAAATTACCAGCTTCTTCCAGGAATGCTTTATGACACATGCTGAAGGTCATGGACGATGCTAGCTGATCAAACACGTAAAACCAAATGTGTGCTGATTCATTTTGATTTTAAAAAATGCCAAAGGGACATTAATTTGTGGCCTTCTGAATTAAGGATCAAAGTTCTATTTTTACATCAGATGTATAAAATAAGACTATGTTTTTTGTTTTTTTGTTTTTTACCTCAGGGGCCGAATTAAGCATCTAGATGTAGTAACTCTGTTGAGACGAATCCAGCCTCCCCTTGGATTTGGGAAATTTTGTCCACACCGTGTGGCTTGCAAGGTAATTGACTAACACACAATGTTTCCTTATCAATTATATGAAGACCCCATCTCATTTCTATTCTGTTACCCAAAATGGCACTGTAGTCTCCATAGGAAAGACTGGTGCTCCATCCTGTTTCTTAGTGTCAAATAAGGTTGTAATGAATATTAAAATGAAAATGGGCTCCAGCTCGAGTCCCAAAGCTCGGAAGAGAGACCCTTTAGTCCTGATGACTGACCCAGATTATTAAAATGTGTTTGTATATGTAAAAGCTGCAATCACATATCATACAAAGCTAGGATTTTTTTTTACCATGGGTTGTTGAGTGAATTAAAAACAAATCAGATTGTGAAATAGTATGTGAAATAATATGTGCAAATCCAACCATAATGTTTTGTCCTTCTGGCATATATTTTTGTGTGTTTTGCAGCGCCTAGTGGGCATGAATATGCCCCTGAACAGTGATGGCACAGTTACTTTCAATGCTACACTCTTTGCTCTTGTGAGAACTGCTCTCAAGATCAAGACAGAAGGTAAGAGTGGAAACTGCCAATGTTCTGTCATGAATAATTTCACTGCATTCTATCATAGCTGTTATTATTTCATGAATGGGAAAGAAGATTAATCACCTTATATACCAATAGAAAAACAGCTGACACTAAAATCCATTACTGCACAATTACATAAGGCCAACACTAGATGCTATAAATCAATAATAATTAATACCTTTCTAGTGCATTTAATCACAGGACCTCAACCAGTCAAGACTTCATCTGTCATAAATTACAATAAGTAGTTTCAGTAGGGATTTGTGCCAACACACTGCTGCTAGAGCTCTAGGGCTTTAAAGAACCTGAGCTTTCACAACGCAAAGAACAAACATTAGCAAGTTCATCCATGACTAGGATTATAGGAGATTTGAACCACCCTAACATTTAACTTGATCTTTAGTTGCAGCCTTATTTAAGTAAATAACACAACCAATGCCATCGGAGGTTGGGTGGCCTCTAAATTTAAATAAATAAAGACATTTGACATAAAATCAATTATGAAAGACCCACACACTAGTGCCAGAGAAGATACAGGGGCACTTTGTTTCCAATGCTTTCATAAACTGAGGTTTGGATATTCATTATTGGTAAATACAAACCAGAGTTAGCCATGGTAAAGGACTTTGAGACCTTATCTGCATTTTGAATCATGTAATTCTCTTCGAAAGAGGACTTTTGGAGGGTTTCCAGCACATATACAGAATGACAGAGTTTTTGTTCAAAGTTTTTCAAGTTCTATTCAAGGCTTTTAAAGCTCTATTTATCATGGTGTAGGTCTCCTGCTTGGCCAGTGGGGTTGGACTAGTTAACCTTCAATGTCCCTGCTAATCTGGTTTGATTTGGTTAAGCTACAGTTGAACTCTAAATGCTAAGTTAGGTACTGGTATAATCATTTTGTATGATGGGTGCTTCGTAGGCAACTTTGAGAAAGCCAATGAAGAGCTGAGGATGATTATTAAAAAAATCTGGAAGAGAACCAGCATGAAGCTTTTAGATCAAGTCATTCCACCAATTGGAGGTGAGTCCTCAGACTTTTCATCTTCATTTCCATTTCTAGCGCTTGTGAAGAAGCTTTTGATTGATCTACTTATAAATTCTCATAAAATTTAAAGTTTAGAAGATGGCTTGGTACATGAATTCATACGTACTATGCATGTCTTCCATAATGCCTTAATTTATATATATTCTTCTAGATGATGAAGTTACTGTGGGAAAGTTTTATGCTACTTTCCTCATCCAGGAGCACTTCAGAAAATTCATTAAGAGCCAGGAAGAATATTATGGATATCGACCTAAGAAAAATGCTGTTGAAATCCAGGTAAATGGGAAACTGATATGAGAAATGCTGCATAGTTTCACAGCTTGCTAAGAAGCAGAAATATTTCAACCTACAGTGAGTGAGGGCCAGTTAAAGTTTCTCTGTTCTGGCATTGGGCTTAAATTTTTATCCTAGGATATGTGCATGAATTATGTGCGTTCTTAGCATATATGTTTTGGGGATCTTTTAAGATCTATGAACTAATATATTTGAGAAACGTATTATGATTTCTTACTAAAGAGTCTATCTTCTTTCCTCTAACTGCTTATAATCAAGTCTTTCTTCAGCACAATATGTTTGCTCTGGTCTGAAATTGACCCTCGTTTATACAACATGTGCTATACGGTATGTGTGAGTCTATGAAAACCTGAGCAAAGTGTTAGGTATCATGCTATTCTTCATTCTCTATCACCTGTGTGGGGAGGGAATACGTTATAAAACAATTTCACTTTACTCCAAAGTTTTGATATATGGTTATTTATAAAGCCAATCTGTCTTTAAAGAAATTCTATAATTAGTTTTTGGCATGCATAGCAATTAATTTACAGCAGGGTTAAGCAACCGAGTTACTTAGATACCAACTCATATTATCCCTTAACTGATATAAATAATGCAATGGAGCTGTGTGCAGCTATTGGGAATCCAGAAAAAACAAACAGCAGCAAAGAAACAGTATTGCAGACTGATTATGCTACATTGTAAAGAGCCTTAAAAATAATAACCAACACAGCTAGGTTTAGAACCAAGAATTGGTGTTATTCTGCAGTGGTCTGATTGTCCTGTCAGCAGTTGAATTACTATTTTCTACCCCAATGGCTTTCTAACTTGTTGAGTCATGTTCAAAACCAGCAGCAACACACTGGTTGCATTACATTTGTCCAACTGAGAGGTGATCAGGAAAATGAGGCTGAGAAGAGAAAGTTAATAATTCTTGGAGGATATGTAGTATTTTCTCCATCCCTTTCCATTTTGGTATGAATGGCCCCTTGCAATGCTAAAGGATTCCACCTCACTTCTCATAAGGCTGGCTTAAGGACCATTGAAGAGGAACCTGCTCCTGAGATCAAAAGAGCAATCTCCGGGGATCTGACTGCAGAGGAGGAACTTGAAAGAGCCATGGTGGAGGCAGCAATGGAAGAAGGCATCTACAGGGTGAGTATAAGTACAGAGGGTGCTAAGTGTATGGCAGATATAAGAAAAGATCTACCGGTATTCTTTAAGTAAAAAGGTCCGTTATCTTCTAGCTACAAATTGCAGCAAACTATATTTTTGCTGCGTGACCTATGCTTTCTTACAGATCATTCCCTCTTTCACTTTTGCCTTCCTTCCCACATTAAAATCATTCATTGCCCAAGGTTATAAGTAGCAGGATTATAAAGGACGAAAGGGCCTTTCCTCTCCGCTTTATTTCTAAATTACTACTGTACTGGTGTTTTTTAAAAATTCCTATTAAAAATGCTTTCATCATGCTGAAGAATAGAGAAGAGAGGGCTCAATGTTGCAAGCATTCCTTATAAGATAAATTAATATCTTTTTGTAAAATGGTCAGATGCATGCATACATATCAGTACAAAACAGAAGTTTAGTAAACCTACATAACCTGCACACCTTTTATGTATGGATAATGCATGCACATCCCTCTTTGAAGCTAATAGAAAAAAGCACCATTTTTCTGCACCAACTTTGATTATGTTAAGGTATGATTAAGAAAGAAAATCCTGACATAAATTTAAATGAATATTAAAGTACTGCATTATATTTTATGAGCAGCACAATTTGCAATTCAGGAGGATCATCAAAAATCTCTGAATAAATTCTTCATAAGCCCCTACTAGACTGGTCATATGGATATTGAAGTTCTGATTATATAATTCTATTTTTATTGATTCATAAGCTTTGTAGATCACTTAGAAGACTTAGCTGATGAGACCATAAAAAACCACACAAAATCATAAAGAAATTTAACAAGTTGTTTATATCTCCTAACATAACATATCTTTCTCTATTGTGGATGCATTGCATAATTTAAAGACATCATCATTCTATCCTATATTTTGAAAGAACTGATACAGACCTAAAGGGCAAAGGAGATTCTACAAATTCTGAAACTCACTTTGCGACATTTTACTCATGTCGAAGTTGGAGAATTTTTCCATTTTCCTTGCAAAATTGACAGGGATCTTAGTGTGAAGTTAACTATTGCTGTCAAATTATTTACATGCACATTTCACACTTACTTGGTCTCTTTGCTCAAAATATAGTTTTTCTATATTGGCTAAGTGAAAATTCCAAAAAGCTTCAGAATGTAAAACTTAAACCTGTGTCTCCCGATAAGGCTACTCTCGTATCACAGCACTGCATCATTTCTCAGAAATAGGCAAAAAGAAAATACTAGTGGTGAATATAATATTTAATCCATCCCAAGCTGTGCTCTGTGAAACTCATTCTTGATCAAACAATTGTGAAACTTGGCTATGAACAAGAAACTTTTCTTTTAATCATTTTAAATATACTATGGAAGTTGTTTCTTGTTGAGCCCAACAACAGATGCATACAATGTGATAGGGAAAAAAATATACACAATTTGTGAATCTCAACGAATTTTGTATTATGCTAAAAATATTCCAAGTAGCATATTTAAAACTGACCATGACTTTTCAAAGTTCAGCAAGGTGGAAGGTACACCTGGAACCCCCTTGGTCTTATCCTACACTTTTGCTCAAAATTGTTCTCTCATAAAAATTATTCACCATTAAATTGATAATTTGAATTTTTAGGCAGTAAAGTGGTGTGAGGGGAAAGAATTAAACAAAGTTAGAAAAACACCTTTAATATAACGTGTAGCTTGATCCTTAGCTTAGCGGAAGTGTGAGCTCCTTTAGTTTCAGGTTTTTCAATTCTCTGTTGTTGAAACACACAATGTCTTTAGGAAAAACAAGGTGACCATCTTTTCTCTTTCTCCCTTAAATTCAGAGAACAGGGGGCTTGTTTGGCCAGGTTGAGAACTTCATTGAGCCCAGCAGCCCCCTTCCACCGCACATGGCAAACCAAAGACCGCTGCAGTTCACTGAGATGGGTAGTGAAGAATTAGATTCCCCAGTATTCATTGAAGACTTTCCTCCCGCAAGAGGCAGCAATGTGAACAACAGCAACAATAATTGTAACAACAATGCAACAATACAGTAAGAACTAAAGTTGGGATAAAAGATGGGAAAAGTTAGGATCAGTAACATTCTGGTATAATTGGGTGGGACCTGGAATGTTTTAAAGGAGTCCTTTTCCAAACCATACAGGATGAAACAATACAGCAGCCTGTATTGTGCAAAAGATAAATGTTTTATGAAAAGGACCATGTACTACAAAAGATACAAATCAGCTGGCCTTAACCAATATTTCCAGGAATCATTTCCAGACATTATAGGTCGATTAGTTTAATGCTCTCTCTGTCTGTCTTTAAAGTGCATATGTTCCAGTGGCCGGTTACAAGAACTAAAGTTCTTCACCAAAGATTTATGGCCAAACTCAATTAGGACAATTCTTATTAGGGACCAGTAATTAATTAAAGAATACAACGTAGGGAAAATAGATAGTTCTGGAAACAAAAGGATATAAACAGTGGAACAGAAGGATCTGTTCTGACAGGATTGCTTCATTTATCATTTGAAATTGGGATTAGCAATGAAGTGGCCAAAACTGCTGATGATTTCAAATTACTATTTTATTATTAAAGACAAAAGAAACAACAAAAGCATTCCAAAAATACTTTTTCAGACTGTAGAAATTATTGTAGAATTAGAAAAACTATTTTAGTTCAGTATACATACATGTAAACTGATGTTTGGGACAAACAATCCAAATTTTGTATATTCTTTAATGGACTCAGAGTGACTGAGCAGGAAAAACTGTTAGTAGAATGAAGAAAGGCAAAAACAAATCAAAACCTTCAGGTTGCATTTTCAAATTCTGTACTACATTACACAAAAACTGGGGTTCCTAATGATCTCCCACAAGTCATATAATGGTGCAGTTCTTACTATGGTTTTACCTGAATTCAACCATTCATAGTCAGTCTTTGGTAATCAGATTTTAAGGTACCATCATATTTTGTAAACTGGTATATAACAAATGGGCAACTTACAGTATTGCATCAACTATGTTAAATATACATAGATATACAGGGAAAGAAATTATACAATGGAAAAGACCATGATATTCCATCAGTATCTGATCAGTATCCCAGAATAGTTTTCCAGTATACCAGGATAGTTTGTTATGTCTCACTTAAAAGCATTATTAAATGAACACTAATTAGTTGATTTGGACAGAGTACTAGAATTTAATCATCAGTGTTCTGCTTCACAGGATGACATATGAGAATGAATTGAACGACCAGAAAATGGTACCACCATCTCCTCATTCATCTCACCTCAGTGAGTTCTGCCAACCTTCCTTTGGCCTGATACACTCTTTCTGCAGTATCTGCATTATTTCTAGATTAAGAGCTATTAGCCTAGTAAAAACATTATTGTCCAAATGGTGCAAGACTGCCCCAAACCAGGAGATTTCCACTACAGGATTATTCTCAGATTCCCTTGTCTTTGGGTTGGGAGATAATTGTTGCTTTAACAAAAGTATCTGCATAATGCATATATTAACATATTTCTAGATTAAGAGCTATTAGCCTAGTAAAAATCTTATGTCATTTGCTTGTAATTCAGCTGTGTATCCTTATTATCATTACATCATTATTTTTTTTGGTTTCCCACTTTTCCCCAGTCAAACAATGTTCTATTCAAAATGAAAAGCAGCAAGACAAAATGAGCAAATTATCAGCAAGCAATGTCAGGTGCTCTTCAGAACAACAGTTTTCCACTCAACGGGTAAATGTAAACTCAGATTGTTTAAGTTTATTCACACTTGATTAACTTATCCACATTTGACTAGAAAAGAGGCTTACAATTCAATCAGCAATTGATCATAATCGATATGTGAGTAGTTACTTTGCTAGAATATTTTAACTTTGCTCAGGTGTAGCCTTTTCGCAATTAGGAGAAAGTAATAGAATTTATGTAGTATCATATTACCTACCATTACTTTCTCTGTAACTAAGGTGCTATAAAGCTTTTTTTTAGGAAAGTGTTCCTGATAATATCTACGTATTAAAGATTCCTATTTGCAGATTTACTCCACATTATCACTTACTATTAAGTGAAGAGTAACATAATATTACCACTTAAACCAACATTCTGAATTGCCCATAATTTTCAGTTTTTTCATCCGACTTAAGAGAAATTTCATTTCTGAGTAGCAAAAAAGCAATGTTTCACCATATAAAAATGAAACTATGAAAGATAAAGGGAGAAAACTAATAAAAGTATTGGAAGAGCAGCTAAAATAAGAATTTAGACTGTTGTAACAAGATACTTTGCATTGAACAGGTAAAAGGAGCATAAGCTCAAAGCATATCTGGGAAGTATAAACAAAGCATTTTTTTTCATATATTTTTTCTAACGCATCAAGTTGAACCGCAATGTCACATTTAAAAGGGTGGGGGGAATAATTACACCTTGCATTTTCTTAAACTTTGGCAGTGAAGTCAGAGATTTCCATTCAGATAGTTTCATTTTTTTTAAATCTACAATTTCTCCAGAACATTGTCACTCAAGATGCAGATCATGGTGAAGTTTCATCATCTACAAGCAACAGTGAAGAAAGCACTTCAAAGAACCCAGCCCATACCCCAGCCACTCTTCAATTTCTTCAAGAGGTACGTCAGTGGGCAAATAGTTGGGGTCTATATAAGGTCCAGGATATACAGGGAATAGGAATATAACGATTGGGTTCTTGCATTACAATAAGCCAAACGTTGCTTATCTACTATGGTTTATTAAATAAACCATAACTGGTTCACCCAGATTTTAAACACTGACAAGCTGCAGTGCCTGACTTTGAATAACGACTAAGAAATAAACTATTGTGTATGAATCACAGTAGCTGGGATCTAGTTTAGGGTGAATGAAATGATAAGTGAAGTAGGTGTTGGCATCCTTCAGTCTCAAAAGACTGAAGGTATCGTGCTCCAGGTGGAAATCCTAAAACAGCATCTAGCATGGCTAAAAAGGCCAATTCGAGAATGGCAGTCCATTCCATACTGAGGGCAGGTGAATTCTGTCCCCTGCCCAACCCCCAGATTCCCCCAGAAGTGAGGTAAGATTGGTTTAAAATGTCAATAATTTTGAAGCAGCTCTACCTTGATTATTTTTTTTAAGTAACTATGTTATGCCTTACAAAACCTTAAATACATTTTATTCGAGAGCAGACAGAGTTGGATTAAAAAGCCCCAGGCTCATACTTACAATTAGAGGTATTGAGGGAGGAAATTGGATAGGATTTATTAAATAATCTGTTTAAATTATGGAATTTTAATATGCAAAAGTTCCTTCACTAAGCATAAACTGTTGGCAGGGAAAGCTGGTGTTTCTTTCTGGTTTTTTTTTTCAAGAACATAACTTGAGAGCCAGATTTTTCCCCCCCTATTTGCTTGACAAGTCTTTAGACCAGTGTTTCTCAACTTGCATGGACTTCAACTCCCAGAATTCCTCAGATACCACACACACTTAAAGTTGCTGAGTTTGAGAAACACTAGTCTAGACAAAGCCTAGGAGCCAGCGTGTCCATATCAAAGTGACCATATTCGGGATGGGTTTTTCAATGATTCAGTCTTAAGCTAAACTGAAGGACTGGGCAGGGTTTCAGAGCTGGATTGGAAGCAGTGTTTCAGAATGTGAGCATGAATGCAGCACTTCTCTATAACTCATTAAAAGCATGACAACTTTTCCCTGGATTGTGTGGCTACTGTAAGAGAGCCTCTACTGCACTTATGTGATGTGGTACTGCACAGTCATATATTCTGAACCATCCACCTTGAACTGAATCTGAAATATTGCATAGCCTCCTTCATAGGTATTATAGGAATTACCTGGAGGACACCAGATCAACCTAGTCAAGATATTGATTGAAATTTCCTGGAAGCTTTCCAAATACCTAAGGAAACTCAGGGTCACATGAATTCGGTTTCCTTTCAAAAGGCTGACTAAAAGTCAAGGTTGAACTCCACTATGAATCCCTGGGAACCACCCTGAAACTATCCTTAAAGGATAAGATTCCTGATATATTTTAGTAGATGAAATCTATATTTTATTTTGAACTGAAACTGACCATTTTTGATTTAGTGCTGCTGAATTCTTTAATAAATGAACAAAACTGGGGTGGGAGCTGATTTATCCTTCTGCCTGGCCTGGGGTGTGGTCTTATCCATATGCTGGCCGCTGGGGTATATGCTGCTTTGGTTATAAATCTCATGAGTGGCATTTAATTGATTTCTGAAATATATGACAAAAAGCCCTCCTTCGGGGAATGGAGGTACAGATGCCTCAGATTATTAAAAAAAATGTTGAATGTTGAAATATTTCTGTCTCATAAGGCTTTTCTATATTTTTAAAATCAATATCAAAGGACAGTTGTAATCTGCCCTTGCTCTTGATTTTTTTCCTACTCCATAGCAAAGAAGAGAGCATTCCTACTCCTGTTCAGAAGAGAGCATTCAGCCTTCCATTGTCATTGTGAAGGGGGGGGGGATTCTGGGAGTTGAAAGGACATGATAACCTGGGGAATTTTGGGGGTTGAAGTCCACACATTTTTAATTGCCAGATTTGAAAAATACTGGTTTAGTGTATAAATTGGCCTTTTTCTAAGCCAACATTAGTTGTCTCCTTTTCTTTCACTTCCCAAACCCTCAATTTTGCTAGTAATGAGATGCAAATTGGATTTACACATCATACTAATACATTATAGTATGCCATTTTGTGTTTGTTTTTACTTAACATGTATTAACATAGGCATTGTAGTGAACTCAAGAAATCAAATTAAGACTTAGAATAATATTACAGTATTAATAACATACAGTATGAACCTTGTGAACTCTCAAGCTTCCTCTTTCTACCATGTATTCAAAATGGACAGTGATTAATTTTACATGTATTTATATGTTAGGGTGTAGGTATATACATATGTGTGTATATAGCATAGCTATATGTGTGCTATGTAATCTGTATAGTTTTGAGAGTAGGCGACAGAATTTCATTTTTAATGTGTGCCAGAGTGCCCACAGAAAAAACTGACAATAAAGGTGATCTTATTTTACTGTAAGCCAGGCATTAGTAGATGCTGTAGTTGTAGATCCTTGCATGGGGGAAGATTTGATTTGTAGATAGTCCTCATTTATCAACCACTTGTTCAGTGATGGTTACATCATGTTGCAAGTTACAATGGTGTTGAATGTATTTACCACCATTCTTTGTAGTTGTGGCTGTCATAGTATCCCTGCAGTCATGATCGTGATTTAGACTCTTGTTAATTGGCTTGCAATTTTGATAGTCACAGTGTCCCTTAGTCAAGTGATTGTCATTGGCGATCTTAGTGCTAGCTTCCAAAAAGCAAAAAATGGTCAGGAAGTCATGAATGGGCCTAATGATTGCATGGGGTTTGCTTAACAATGGCAACCAGACCTGCCAGAACTGCTGTTGTAAGTAGACATATCATGTGATGTGCTTTACAACTGCATTGCTTAGCAACTGAGTTACTGATCCTAATTGCTTTTGCTAAGTGAGGACTACATTTAGATCAGTGTTTCTCAACCTT